>PVIY010033887.1:0-27638 GCA_004026745.1 Myrmecophaga tridactyla | reverse complement strand
AAATGGCCAAAAGGCACATGAAGAGATGCTCAACGTCCCTGGCCATTAGAGAAATGCAAATCAAAACCACAATGAGATAGCATCTCACACCCACCAGAATGGCCATTATCAACAAAACAGAAAATGACAAGTGCTGGAGAGGATGTGGAGAAAGAGGCACACTTATTCACTGTTGGTGGGAATGTCAAATGGTGCAACCGCTGTGGAAGGCAGTTTGGCGGGTCCTCAAAAAGCTGAATATAGAATTGCCATATGACCCAGCAATACCATTGATAAGTATCTACTCAGAGGACATAAGGGCAAAGACAAAAACGGACATTTGCTCACCAATGTTTATAGCAGCATTATTTACAATTGCAAGGAGATGGAAACAGCCAAAATGTCCATCGACAGAAGAGTGGCTAAACAAACTTTGGTATATACATACGATGGAATATTATGCAGCTTTAAGACAGAAAAACTTATGAAGTATGTAACAACATGGATGGACCTTGAGAACCTTATGCTAAGTGAGACTAGCCAAAACTAAAGGACAAATACTATATGGTCTCACTGATATGAACTGACATTAGTGAATAAAATTGGAATATTTCGTTGGTAACAGAGACCATCAGGAGATAGAAAAAGAGTAAGATATTGGGTAATTGGAGCTGAAGGGATACAGACTGTGCAACAGGACTGGATACAAAAACTCAGAAATGGACAGCACAATACTACCTAACTGTAATACAATTATGTTAAAACACTGACTGAAGCTGCAAGTGAGAATGATAGAGGGAGGAGAGCTGGGGACATAAATGAAATCAGAAAGAAAGATAGATGTTAAAGACTGAGATGGCATAATCTAGGAATGCCTAGAGTGTATAATAATAGTGAAATGTCCAATGTACAATTTTAAAAATGTTTTTGCATGAGGAAGAACAAAGGAATGTCATTATTGCAGGGTGCTGAAAATAGATGGTAATTAATATTTTTAAATGTCACCTTATGTGTGAGACTAAAGCAAAAAATGCTTGTTACAAAATTTATATTTTGACTAGTGCATTTCCTAATATAACTTATGTAGATAGTTTGATTGAACACCATAAGTACTTGGAATCTCAGGTAGGACATGAGATTTTGTTGGTTTGTCCAAAGTGATGCCCCGATGAATCCCAGAGTGATTCGATCAGTGAGTGGAAAAGTATTTGCAAAGCTCCCTTCCGGGAATGGTGAGAACGGGGAGAAATTCAACTTCCCCAAGTTGAATTCTTGATATTCTCACAAGCAGTGTGGACAACCAAAGCTATAGGCTGTGCCCCCAGTCTTGGGGATTGTTCATATGAAACTTAACCCCACAAAGGATAGGTCAAGTCTACTTAAAATTTAGGCCTAAGAGTCACCCCCAAGAGAACCTCTTTTGTTGCTCAGATGTGGCCTCTCTCTCCAGCCAACACGACGAGCAGTCTCACCACCTTCCCCCTCTACATGGGACATGACTCCGAGGGGTGTGGACCTTCCTTGGCAACGTGGGACAGAGATCTTGGAATGGGCTGAGACTCAGCATCAAGGGATTGAGAAAACCTTCTTGACCAAAAGGGGGAAGAGGGAAATGAGACTAAGTGTCAATGGCTGAGAGATTCCAAACAGAGTCGAGAGGTTATCCTAGAGGTTAATCTTATGCATCAAGTAGATATCATCTTGTTACTCAGAATGTGGTGGAGAGGCTGGAGGGAACTGCCTGAAAATGTAGAGCTGTGTTCCAGTAGCCATGTTTCTTGAGGATGATTGAATAATGATACAGCTGTCACAATGTTACTGTGTGATTGTGAAAACCTTGTGTCTGATGCTCCTTTTATCTACCTTGTCAACAAAGGAGTAGAACATATGGAATAAAAATAAGTAATAGGGGGAACAAATGCTAAAATAAATTTAGTTTGAAATGCTAGTGATCAATGAAAGCAAGGGGTAAGGGGTATGGTAGGTATAATCTTTTTTTTTTCTTTCCTGTGTTCGTTGTATTTCTTTTCCTATTGTCTTTTTATTTCTTTTTCTGAATTAATGCAAATGTTCTAAGAAATGATGAATATGCAACTAAGTGATGATATTGTGAATTAATGATTATGTATGTTGATGTTTTATTTGGTTTCTTAATTTTTTAATTAATAAATAAATTAAAATTATATATCCTTTATCCCATAATGCAAAATATTTTCTTTTGAGCAATGCTTGGGCTGCCACTTTACTTAAATGAAGGGGAAGAGGTGGAGAATAATTTATTAACAATAATACTATGTGCCAAGTTTTAAGCTCTGGGCTATACAATTTAATACATTTATAATCATTACTATTATTCTTAGTTATAGCAATAATGAATTTATATGCATCTAACAAAATAACCTGAAAATATACAATGCAGAAGCAGACAGAATTACAAAGAAAACAACTGACCAGTGAGGAAACATTGGGGGAGATATCTACAAGCTTCTACTGAAAACTACCAAGCAGACAACATATTATTAAGAGACAGAAGGTTTGAAGAACTAATTCAACACGTTTTCTAATAGATATGCAGTCTCCAACCAATAAATAGAGAAAATGAATTCTTTTCGAGTGCATAGAGACTGCTTACAAAAAAAAAAAAATTGACCACATGTAATACTAGAACACAGGAAATCTCCACAAACTTCAATGAATCAATATCATTTATACCACTTCATCTTGCCACAATAAAACTAAATCAGAAATCCACCATAAAAGGTCATTGAAAACAAAGAAGCGGCGGAGCAGGCAGAGTGTGGCGGAGCAAAGCCGGAGCCGGAGAGGGGCTGCAGGAGCTGGACTGGGTCGCGACAGCCCGAGATGCTCTTTAAACTGAGAAAGGAGAAGGAGCCCCCCAAGCTTGCCAAAGGCACGGCCAAGCCCAGCAGCTCAGGCAGCCCCAGCTCCAGCCCCATCATCCACCAAGCTTCCCAGCAATAGCACCCTGCCCCCCACGCAGCTAAGCAATATCAAGTATTCAGGGGAGCTCCAGATTGTTAAGAAAGACCGGCAGCAGAGCTCCTCCCACTTTAACCTCGGCAGGAATTGGGAGCTACAGAAGCTTTCTGCCTTGAAAGATTAGCTGACCCAGGAGCAGGAGGTGTTTATCCAGAAGCTCCGCCTGTGCAGCGCCCTTTTTGTCTTTGTGTCAACCCCCGCCCCCTGGCCAGTGATCTCAAATTCAAAGAGGTGAAGCTAGCAGGACTCAACGGGGTGGTGGAGTGTCTCACCCACGGCAGCGATGTTGTCACAGAGGCCGCTCACCCTGAGGCTGTCACCATGTTTTCAGTGAACCTCTTCTGGACGCTGCCAACTTCTTCAACTCCCACCAGAGCCGAGGTCCACCCAGAGGTAGATAAGCCCACCCTGCATGCTGCCTGGCCACATCTCCAGCTTGTATACGAGCTCTTCTTACGTTTTCCTGAGTCTCCTGATTTCCAGCCAAACATAGCCATGAAGTACACTGATCAGAAGTCTAGCCTTGCTCTCCTGGACCTGCCTGACAGTGAGGATCCTGGAGAACGGGACTTCCTCAAGACCATCTTGCATTGCATCTATAGGAAGTTTTTGGGTCTCGAGGCCTATATCTGCCTGCAGATCAGCCATCTCTTCTACAGGTTTATCTATGAGATGGAGCATCACAGCAGAATTGCCCAGCTCCTGGAGATTCTAGGCATCATCATCAATGGCTTTGCTCGGTCTCTTAAGGAAGAGCACAAGATGTTCCTCATTCATATCCTGCTTCCCCTCCACAAGGTCAAGTCCATGAGTGTTTATCACCCTCAGATGGCATACTGTGTGGTACAATTCCTAGAGAAGGAGAGCGGTCTGACCCAGCCGGTGATTGTAGGAATTCTTAAGTTCTGGCCCAAGACCCACAGCCCCAAGGAGATGATGTTTGTGAATGAGTTGGAGGAGATTCTGGATGGCATTGAACCTTCAGAATTGAGCGAGGTGATAGAACCACTCTTCCGTCAGCTTGCCAAGTGTGTCTCCAGCTCCCATTTCCAGGTGGCGGAGCATGCTCTTTATTACTGGAACAACAAGTACATCGTGAGCCTGATAAGTGACAATGGTGCCCAAGTCCTCCCCATCATATTCCCTGCACTCTGCAGGAACTCCTACAGCCACTGGAATAAGGCAATCCATGGGCTGATCTACAGTGCCCTGAAGCTGTTTATGGAGATGAATTAGAAGCAATTTGACAACTGTACACAGCAATACAAGACAGAGAAGCAGAGGGCCAGTTCCGAATGAAGGAAAGAAAAGTGGCAAAGGATTGAAGAGCTTGCCTGGCTTATCCCTCAGTGTCCCATGTTCCAAGCTCCTCCACCACTGCCCCCGGGGTACTCAATGGAGACAGAAACCCCCACAGCAGAGGACATCCAGCTTCTGAAGAGGATGGTGGAAACAGAGGCTGTGCAGATGCTGAAGGACATCAAGGAGAAAGTATTGCTTCGATGGAAGTCAGAGCTGCCCCAGGACGTGTATACCATCAAGGCACTGGAGGGCCACTGGAGGGCCTCAAGCAGGCAGAAGAGTTCCTAACTACCACCTGGGAAAGCTGGGAAGCTTTCTGTACCCCCTCACCTTCCCACCCCGCAGGGTCACAGCCCACTCAGCCCAGGATGCTGCCCTGGCCCTCCACCCTCTGTTCCCCACTGGCTGACTTGGGCAAGGCAGTGCCTTCTAGCTCCTGTAGGGAGGGGCATGTGGGCACCTGTAGCAGGGACACCCGCATGGTGGCCCCTCTTCTCCCTAAAATGTGTTCATGCCTTCCTGTGGCTGGTGCAGACAGGCTGAGCACTGAAATCTTAGCACTCGGACCACCTGGACGTGTCCATCCCCTCCTGCTCCTAACCCCACAGCTACCCGAAGCTGTTCTCAGAAAAGCACATACACACACATACCTCTCTCCTCTACCTTTCATCCTCATTTAAACTTCAGGCGTTTTCCTTCTCTCCTCCCCCTGCAGAGGCATGTAGGCAACACTAGGAGATTATTCTCCCCTAAGTCATGTCACTCCCCATTGGCCCCTGGAGTGGAGCCACCCCCTCAACAGCACAAATGGGCCCCCAGCTGCTGCCAGCAGTGTGCAGGCTGAAAGGGCTGTGTCATTTCTTCCTACCCCCCTTCCTGACTGAGACAACATTGTGAAGAGGTCAACAAGAGAAAAGTACAGGCAGTGAACAAGAGGTGATGAAAACAGGGGCCCAGATGGAGTAAGGAGGACAGGAAGATTAAGCACTCTACCCTGTGCCGCTTCTTTGGGGAACAGCAACCCTAGGATCACAGAGGTGGAAGGGACCACCTGGGACTGATTGCTTTCCTGTACTGCTGGCTCCCAAAGCTGGAAGGAAGCTGGGCACAGTGCCCCTCACATGGCTCCCCCCAGCACCTATTTATTTCGGTTGGTGCCCTCACTTGCCCATTTTGGGTACCTTGGAGGGGCAAGGGGCTGAGGAGGGCCGAATCCAGGTTCCAGGGGTGCAGGCAGTGTGGCTCTTGGCTGAGTACCCAGGGTGCTTTGTTCTCTGCAGAGTGATACATACTAAGGGAGGCTGGGCTTGGGCCAAAGCCCCCATATGGACAGAACTGAATAAAGTGGGTCTATGAGAAAAAAAAAATGAAAATAAAAACAAAGCAGACAGGCTTGGAAATTTGAAAATGCATTCCTAAATAACTAACTGTGAAGAAGGGCATCACAAGAGAAATTATAAAATATTTAACATGAAATGTCACTAGAGGTTTCATATTAAAACTCTGCAGCTAGAAGAGTACATAGAAGAGAATTTATAACTGCAACTGCACTAATTAAAATACAAGATAGAGAAGAATTGAATTTTGTTCAACTCAAGAACCAAGAGAAAGGTCATAGAGTAAGCAGAAACAAGATAGAAGAAAGTAAAAATTAATGAAATGAAAAACAAGGAAATGACAAAAAGGATCAGCAAAGACAAAAGGTGTTTCACTGGGGAAATAGTAAAACAATAAAACAGACTTCCAACAAGACTGAACAAGGGAACCAAAAGAAAAGGCATAAATGCCCAAAATTAGGAATAAAGAAGGTGATATGACTAAAATAGAGACTTTTAAAATCCTAATGGAATATGATCCGCTTTGCATCTTTAAATTTAAAAACCTAAAGGAAATGTAAATTTCCAAAAATTAGCAAATTTGGCTTGGGAATAAATAGGAAACTTGAATAAATCTAACTATAAAAGAATGAAATGATAAATGAAAGTAAACCCCCTTCAATAAAAAGATCCCCACTTAAATGGACAGAGATGAGGCCACAGGTCAGTGGAGAAAGCATGGATTCTTCAAGAAATGGCACTGGGACAAATACATTTATTATATTACCATCCGGTTCTGTTTCTATTATTCTATTCTCCATTTCGTAGTTGAGGAACCTGGGGCATGGAGAGCCTAAATCACCAGGCCGAGTCCTGAGAGGTGGCGTGGACCCAGCCGCATGGGGGCCAGGGGTACTCAGCTCCAGGTGTGTTTGCCTCAGCCTGCGTTTCCCACCTCCCTGATGGGATTGTGTCAGGAATGGAGGTTACAGAGCATGGCCTACAAAGGGCTCCACTGATGACAATTTCGAAATAGAGAAAATGAAAGGAAGCCACACTTTGAGCTGCCCCTCATCTCATTGACAGGCCTCACCTCAGAAGCAAAATGAGTGGCTTTGCTGGTGCTGAAATGGAAAGCAATGCACACCTTGTCAATATCAACTCTGCAACAACTCCCGGAGAGAGAGGTTTTCCTTTTTATACAATGGCGTTTAAGATGTATTTCAAGGTAATGGAGTTTCCCCTTTAGTAGAGAAAGTAGTACTTTAAAGTGCTGAGGCCAAGGCCTAAATCAATAATACATAACATAACATAATATAATATGTTCTCTATATAATGAATTCTCTGTACAATATATTCCTTTTATAATGTACTCTTTATATAATTGCCCCAATACATTTCACCAAAGTCATGGTAATCGTAGCAACCAATAAAAGTTTATTTTATGTATGCTATATTTATACCATACCTTAATTTAAAAAGGAAAATGCAAACTTTAAAATATGCAAACAATACTAAATTATGCAATAGATTGTAAATATATTAGTACATAATATAAAGAAAACTAAAGGCAGGAAAATAAAGTGGAAGGTTATATTAACTGATATATAGACTTTAAAAACTCTAACCTTACTAGAATTTATTTGCATTATCCCATTTGATTCTTAACACGACCCTATGAAGTGGGCAGATTAGGAATTATTAACCTAATTTTACAGATGAGGAAACTGAGGTACAAAGAGCTTAAATGATCTTCCCAGGGTAAAAGAACTAGCAGATATAAGGCTGGGATCAAATCCAAGGTTTCATTACTTTGAGCCAAAGATCAACAAATTCTGATGCTCAAGTTGCTAGGGTTGGGGAGGTTCCAGGGAAAAGTAGGGATGAATGGACAGTGTGTCTTGGCCCACTTGACTCTCTTTTGGACTGTCTTCAGGTATGGTTCAAGGCCCTCCTGCTGCCTGGTGGCTGCCCATGCCACTACCAGAGGCCCTGCCATCCTCCACGCTGCCCACCCCATCCTAGGTGGGTGTGTCCATTCAGGATTCGAGATATGTATGTGAAGGCAAGTCATGAACCAAAGGCTTAAGAATTGACATTTTAGTTTCAATAAAACAAAGACCTTTCGGACAACAAGCCTGTCCCAAAGTAGAGTGGGCTAAGTGGATGAGGGGAGGCATGGCTGGGTCATGGGTTCCCCTCCATGCAGAGGTTCCAGGACAGGCCTGGTGCCCACTTGTCAGGGACAGACTGTGGGCAGGATCCCTGCAGCCTCTTCCTGATTGAATTAGATGCTTCTGACCTTGCTTCTACTTCCTCCAGCCAATGAGGGAATCTGTGCTGATGTGCCACTGTTGCCATGCATCGTGTCTCTTAGGCATTCTTTTCACAGGAGCTTTTTGGAGTTAATACCCTCAGTCCAAGGTGTGACTGCACTCAAGAGAATTCCCTGGGGATGGGAATTCTGGGCTGCTGGGGATGAAGACAGGGTAGCTTTTAACACCCTGTAATTTCACCATGGGAAAAGCCACCCACCCTAGGTAAGCTAGCCTCTGGGACAACTTGGGACTATTTATAGGTTCTTTCCAAAACTTATATTTTTAAGTTGGCATTAGAAGTTTTTCCTTAAAATTACTGAACTGAGTCCCTATTTTAAAAAATCATTTCTCTGTGTATTTTAATATTGGGGAACTTCTTAGCAGTAAAGCAACCTTGTACTTTAGTCCATCCTGATCTCACAGTGGTGCCTCCACCAAACCACAGCAGTAAGCCTGGACAGGGAGGTGCCAAGGAGCACAACAAACCCTCAGCCTGTGTTGCTGCCTTCTAAAGAGGTCCTGCCTTAGTTTACCCATCTACTATGACAGATACCCACATTTGGGGCTGGCTTAAACCATGGGAATTTATTGTCTCAAGGTTTTGGAGTCTAGAAGTCCAAAACCAAGGAGTCAGCAAGCCCATGCTTTCTCCCTGAACACTGTAACACTCTGACGCTGACTTGCCACAGTCTTTGGCTTGTGTCTCTTTCTCCATCACATTGCAATCCTGTCTTCCTTGTGTCTGCTCTTCCAGTTTCCAGGGATTTCTGGCTTCTGGCTCCTCTCCCTGTGGTTTTCTTTTGTAATACAGATCAAGGCCCACCCTGATTCAGTTGGGCCATACCTTAATAGGGTTTTAGAAGATCCAATCCACAAACGAGTCCACATCCTGACTCACCTTAACATATTCAAAGATACTATTTACAAATGATTTCACACCCACATAACGTGGATTTGGATTAAGAACATGTCCTTTCTCTGCTACATAATTCAGTCTATCACAGGTCCAGTTTCAACATTTTAGAGGTAATATATGTTGATGATGCAATTACTAAGACTATCATGAAAAGATGTTGGAAGAAACAGAGCAAATGCAAGACGATGAGACCCATAGATAAAATCTCTAAAGGGTGGCACCTGATCAGTGTATGTCCTCATCCTAACCAAGGTGCAGCACTCCCCGGCCCCCCATATTCATCCCATCCTCAGCCTAGGTCCCAGTGACCCTTGTCAACCAATACATGTACCCACAGCTCCTTTGCACCAAATGTGTGCTAGGCACTGCGTTTAAGGAGCTTAAGTCTACCTATTTATTCTGCATACCTCAGAAAAGGATTAAAAGCAGTTTTCAGAGAAAAAGCAAGAGTAACAACATGAAATGAGGCTAATACAAAAAATAAAGCAAACCCAGAGGGAAGTACCTGAAACCATTGAGCTGTGTTCCAGTAGCTTTGATTCTTGAAGATGACTGTATAATGATATAGCTTTTACAATGTGCCTGTGTGATTGTGAAAGCCTTGTGTCTGATGCTCCTTTTATCCAAGGTATGGACAGATGAATGAAAAAAAATAAGGATACAAATAAATACTAATGGGGTGGTAAAGGGTGAAAAATTGGGTAGATTGAAATACTATTGGTCAATGAGAGGGAGGGGTGAGGGGTGTGGGATGCGTGAATTTTTTCTTTTTTTCTTTTTCTAGACTGATGCAAATGTTCTAAAAATGATCATGTTGATGAATACACAATTATGTGATGTGATTATGAGCCATCAATTGTATACTGTGGATGGAATGTATGTGGGTGAAGATTTCTCAGTAAAAATATCTTTTAAAAAAATGCAAACCATTGAAGAAGAATCATAAAATCGAATACCTTCAGGGATGCCAACAGGTGGCATGTGCATAGGAAGTGATAATTGTGTTTACAACAGGGAGTGGACGTGTTTTGTAGCAACTAAATACTATTTACCTAGCTAGAAGGCATTCAGATTAAATTTTTAAGAAATCCCAGCAAATATACCTTCAGCTTCAACTACTTACAGGCAAGTGTTTGTGACACTTACGTAGAATGCTACACATTTGCTAAGAGAAGGCCACAAATCTGACTCGAGCACTCTAGCAGCCAATGTGAAAAAAGAAATTTAGCCAGTTACACAGTTCTCAGAAAGGTAAGATAAAAATCAAGCAGTCATTCAGAAGTCCACAGAAGGCTTATTGATTTAGAGATCAGAAAGAAATTTCTCCTGAGGGTCTCATAGAAAGAACAATACCAAGTGGCAAATACCATTTAAAATTTTTAAGAAATCCAAAAAAAACACAGACATATCCCATGAGGTTTTTCTCATCCCTATGCCTCATTCAAGGCCCATTATTTTACAGAAAGGTATCATAAAAGCAGTGCTGCCAGAGGCCAGTCCAGTGTGGTCCAGTGAGAAGCAAAGAAGCGTGCAATGAATAGTAGAGACAATGAGTACTATGGGCGCTCGAAAGAGGCAACATTTCTAAGGGGTCATCTATCTGCGAGTCAGAGCTTTGTGAAAGGTAGAATTTTGATTCTTGCCTGTCACATAGGTGTACTCAGGAAATAGCTGTTGTATGGTTAGAGAAGAAACAAATACAGGCATTTCATGGCCAAAGCAGGTAGGGAGGGGATTCTGGGGAGAAATCTTGCTGGAGGATATTAGTCAGAACTTTCTTCATAGAAAGTGATAAAAATCTAATCTGACCTTGATTTGTCTAAAATGGAAATTTATTGGGAACTACTAGAGTGTCTCACATAATCGAAAGAAAGGGTTGAACATTAAACATGAAGAAAAACAGGTGAAGGTGTGTCTCTATGGTGAATATGGAAATGTGCTGCCCAAATCACCTTTCAAAGATGATTGTGTTTCCATATGCTGATAATGTGGTCAGCAGATAGCCAGCTTTTGAGTTTGCTTCAGCTGCAGAGATTTGCCTCACCGAAGGGCATGGCCTTCTTTTGACAGCCGGCATCCAGTGACTGATCACTGAGGATAATAAAATCCAAGCCATTTCAGCCCATGGAGGATAATCCTGACAGGTGATATAAACTACAGAACTCCCTGTGGGGTTCTCCAAGGCTTTGTCAGGCCTGCTTTGCAATTCACCTTCTTCCTTTATCCAATCCTGCTTCCTCCTCTTCCATAAGTATGGAACTCCCATAAATATCCTCACCTCAATCTCCAACTCAGGGTGAGCTTCCACAGAGCCCATTCTTTGACAGCCTAAGAAACATGTAAAACAAAGGTTTTTAAAGCTTCCAGAATACTCTCTCAGACTCTTATCTCTACTTCTTTCTGCATCTTTGCTTCTGACTTTCCAACTCCAGATTAACTTACTCCAAATATTGAGAAACCTGATCATGTAGAGTTTCCGATAATGTTAACCTCAGAAATAGACAGAATATTATTGCTTGGTTTTGAGAAATGTTGCTTTAAATTCTAGGAATAGATAATGAATTGTTCTACTGGTGTCAGGGGCCACCCCCAAGCAAATCAGCTCTGGCCTGGCTGTCAAGGCATTATAAGTGGCCAGGCTTGGGTGAAAACCTGTTTCTCAGGGATGCTATCACACAGGAACAAATACGGTATGCCCCGGATAGCCCTGGGACTGGGGAATGATACTGGGCAAAACCCACAATGATATCGTCTACATTTTGGGAAGTAGTGGCATTTACCTTTTAGGAGAGAAATTTTGGGTTTTGAATGTCAGGTGTAAGATAAGGCATTATGATACAGTGTCTTGATTTTCAAACACTTTATAGCAGCAGCACTCTTTTACAAAAGAAACTTAAAGCGAGCACTTACATAGAAGGTAACAGTGGGGCTGCTGATTTAAGGGGAAGCACAGCCTCCAGACTCCAATCTCTTGACCTTCTCTAATTCCAATCCTCAACAACCAATGAGTTACCTTATCCATTCATTCAATTCAACAAATATTTACAGGGCACTTATTCTGCCTAGGCATTTTGCTAGGTGCTAGAAAGACAATGGTTGTGTAAAAATAGGCACAGTCCCTATTCCAGGAGCATACCCCATCTGAACTTAGAATGCAGTTTAAAACCCTTTATTCTGAATAATTTGGCTTGAGTATAGAGGAGAATAAAAGACTTGGATAGAGAGGGATGAAAATGAGAGGGATGTTTTAGAAATACTAACCTGGTGTTTTTGGCTGTAGTTAATTTGATATGGGGAAGACTGGCCAAGTTGATTAATTGGGAGACTACTGCAATAGTCATGGCATGAAAGGCTGGGTCTAAACTAGAGAAAAGGTGTAGGAAATGAAAAGGAAGGGCGAATGCCAGAAATATAAGGTAAGAAAAAATTGATGCGTCTTGGTGACAATCTCTGAATGGATCTGGCTCGTGTCTATTAATGCATAATATTAAAACATCCCACATACAATTAGAGGTACTGGGTTTCCCCCAACCCCTACTTTTCCAATCAATCAAATGTGCAATATATTCCAGTCCACATTGCTGCACTTACATATTAATCATTCAGGCATTCTTGACAGCTCATTTCAGTTTCATTCTTTCAACACCCTAACCATATATTTCTCATGGTTCCAAGTACAACACTCTTCTCCTGGCTGATAGCAGCCTATGCCAATTTCTTATGTCCTCTTTGTATACAAGTGTAATCAATATTAAATTCCTGAAGATTTACATTCAACTAATATCAAATATTCCTTTAGCCGAGACATTTTCTCTAGCCTATCAGAGACTTACTATAATAAAAAATTAATATTTCTTTTATGTGTTTTAAGTTCATGAATAGTTCGGTGTGTGATTATATGAGATAAGGTCCATTTTCTGAATGCCTTTATAATGACTTAGAGTATTTTTGAAGGATCTTCGGACTGAAGATGCTTACACAATTACTCCCTTATATATTCATACTTTGCAATTAAGATTTTCCAAGAATTTTGCAAGATTACCTCTAGAAATGTCCTTGCCAATATTTGCTCCAATGCCCTTCTTCACTCACATTTCACAGATGAGGAAATTGAATCCTAGAGGGGTTAAGAAACTGACTTAGTTTGCCAGCTCTGCTATAACAAAATCCAGGAACTGATTGGCTCACAGTTTGGAGGCAAGAAGTCCAAAATCAAGATGTCAGCAGGCCACACCTTCTCTGGAGTCGGTAGTACTATGGTGGTGGCTTGCTGGCAATCAGCCTTGGTCTCTGTCACATGGCAATGTGACTCTTTCTGCCTTCTGCTCTGACTTCTTTCTCCATGTGCACATTTCCTTTGCTTATAAGGACTCCATTCATAATGGATTAAGTCTACCCTGCTACAGTTTGGCCTTATCCTAACAGCATCTTCAAAGATCCCATTGGTATGTGGGTTCACACCCACATGAGTGGACTTGAACATCTCTTTGTGGGGCACATGATTCAATCTACCACAGATAGCATATCCTGGACTTATTTGCTTCAGTCCTGTGCTCTTCCACTACTCGAAGACAATACAAGAAAAGGTGGGGCCATGTATATTTTATGATTGCACACCATAAACACTTCGAGGAATTCTTATTGGTCACTGAATTCCTGGTTGTAGGCAAATCATGGGGACAAAGATGGTTTAAACTTTGGGCCTCTTTGTGCATTAGAGTTCTGTGTGTGCGCTTAGCTATCCAAATAGACGAAAGCTATTTAAAGGCAGAGACTGGTATTGTGTGTCCTTACACACTATTTTATTGGGCACAAAGATTCTAGTTTACATTTTATTCACTTTTTATTTATTTAAAAAATATTTATTGGGTATCTACTATGTACTAGGCACTATTCTAGGTACTTGAGATTTAGCAATAACTAAGGAATGAAATAAACCAGACACAAGAGGACAAATATGCATGATCTCACTTATATGTCCCAATTATAATAAGCAAACTCATAGACTTAGAATCTAGAATATAGATAACCTGGAGATAGAATGGGGAGCTAATACTTAATTTGTGCAAAATTTCTATTTAGGGTGATTATAAATATTTGGAAATGGGTAGTGGTGGTGGTGGTAGCACCCTATTGTGAGTGTAATTAAAAGCACTGAATTATGCTTGTGAATATGGTTGAAAGGGTTTGGGTGTGTCATGTATATCACCAGAAGGAAAGTTAGGGGATATAACACGGGACTGTATAACACAGTGAATCCTTTTGTGCATGATGACTGTGGTTAATAGTACAAATATAAGAATGTTCTTTCGTGAATTATAACAAATGTATTTTACTATTACAAGGTGTTAATAATAGGGTGGTATATGGGGAAAATACATCTAATGCAAACTAGGGACTATAGTTAACTAATAATTTAATATCCTTTCATCAATTGTAATAAATGTACCACACCAATGCGAAGTTTCAACATTAGGGTGGTATATGTGAATGCAATATTTTTAACATGACTTTATGTAACTCCTCTAATTAAAAGAAAAAAATAATAATAATTAAGAAAAACAATAACAAAACAAAACAAAAAACCCATTATGCTAAGTGTAAGAAACCAGACACAAAGTACTACATATGGTATGATTCCATTTATATAAAATGTAAATATAAATAAATCTATAGAGAAAGAATTAGATTAATGACTATGTAGGACTGGGGAAGGATAGAAGGATTCAGAGATGACTGCTAAGGGTATGGGGTCTTTATTTTTGGACTAATGAAAATGTTCTAAAATAGATTGTGGTGATGAATGTACAGTTCTGTGGTTATATTAAAAGCCACTGATTGTACATTTCGGATGGATTGTATGGTATGTGAATATACCTCCGTAAAACTGCTTTATAAAAAACTATGTAAGGAAGATACAGTCCCTCCTTTCATGACATATTGTATAAGAGGGAAATTAGACTTCAATCACACATTAAACAGGTAGGCTCTAGTAGAATAGACAATGTTCAAAACAAAATAGGAAGTATGATGAGCTTTATTGAAGGCAAGTGCAAAGTTTATGGGAAACCATCAAGAAAACACCACTCCTTCCTCCCCTTTCTTTCCAAGCTTCCTTCTCCCCTATCTGACCCTTCCATGGATGGATGAGCAAAATTGGCAACGAGTGACCTGAAATATTACAATTCTGTATTTGTGGGTCTCTTGGGACCCCTTCTATTGGCGGAACATTAGTTAGCCTGACAGCAAATGGTATTAATGCCTTGAATATCAGATTGATGGTGGCTCCAAGGAGGGAATGAGAGTGATATTCCTGCATTCTCATTCATTCATTTATTCGAAAGACGTATCTTGAGCATTCAGTGCCAGGTTCTGTGAGCAAACAGTCACTGCCATTATTGCAGCTCACAGTGTGGTTGGAAGACACATTTTAAGCAAAAAAACAACACAAATAAATGTAGGATCACAACAGCAATATATCCTACACGTGCTATATAGAGTTAGGAGCATATATAAAAAAGGGGTTTGACTTGTGTAAGAGGACACAACTAACCCAGGACCTTCTGTTTCTCAAAGTCTGAACTCTCGATGTCTATATCACACTGATCAGTCAGCTACTTCTCTGTCTCCAAAAGCAGCCATTCCCCGCCCCCCGCCCCCATATTTGGGCGATTCTAATTGTTAAAAAGTTCTTCTTTTTGCAGAACTGAGTTCAGTACTTACCAAAAGTGTCAAGAACAAATTTTCCTATTAGTAGGAAAGTTGGTGCAGTTCAAATAAGGGTTGTAGTTACTAGTATTGTACAATGTTAATATTCTCTTCTTGATCATATACTATGGTGATATAAGATGTTAATCATGATATAAGATGATTAGGGGAAGTGGGGTGAGGGATATAAGGGAACTCGATACTATTTTACAACTATCCTGTAAAATAAATTTAAAGTAAAAAAATACATTTTTTAAAAGCCCACCATGAGAGGGAGGTAGAGGTGACCTTTGTATCTTGTGCTGTTAGGAGCCCCAGCAGAGCAGTTAGCCCAATTCTTGATAGTCTGCAGCCTTTTGTGCCTTTATGTTTATATGGAACTTCAACTTGAGCCTGCCACAGGGGCCAAGAACATTACCACAACTCTAGTGGTGAGGACAGCATGATTAGAGTCCTAGGACTCTGATTTACCATCCTGCTCCCAACTGACCTTAAATAATAAGAACTTCATATTCAGCTACTCATTTGTAATGAATGACGGTCTGACCTGAGCTAAAGTTTCACTCTAGAACATTTTACTAAGGAAATATGAAAAATATAGCATGCTCAGCCCACTAAAAATATGTCCAATGCAACATTATTTATAATAGCCAGTAACTTGGAAAAAATAATATATGAAACTTGGGGACTAGTTAAATAATTTTTGGTGTATTTATACAGTAGAATGCCAGAGAACAATTGAAAATAATGTTGTAGACTTTATTTAATGATAGTTTATATCAGGTTTTTCCAAAGTTAAATAAATAGGTTAAAAATAACTTGTATGAATATGTTTATCTATCTATCTATCTATCTATCTATCTATCTATCTATCTGTCTGTCTATCTACCATCTATCTAGATAAAGATAGAGGTATCAAGAGTTTGAGAGAAAAAATCTAGGAAAATGTTTTCTAAAATGTTAATAGTAGTTATTAGGTTGTTGAGATTATCAGTTATTTTTATTGCCATTTTTTTTTTGCGTTTTCTGCATTTTCTAACATTTCCACAATGGGCAAATATCACTTTTGTAAAACAAGGAGACTTGTGGCCTTAAAGGGGTGGAATAAAGATATCTGTGTCCCTTCTCTTCTCCAAAGCCACCCACAACAACTAGCAGAAGGAAAACAAAAATGCAAACTCCATCTTTGGCAAAACTAAGAAGCAACTATAAATCCAAACACCACCATTGCAGAGCCCACCAGGGAAGCCCCTGCAAAAACAGAACACAGACACCTCTGAAAATGCAGAGCAAGGGAAAGCCTGCAGGGAGCATCGTTCTTCTAAGAAATGAGACTTCAAAGCGAAAAGCCACCAACTCCTTGTTTAGACAACAACCATGGGACTTGCAGGCTTGTGGTGTGGGCTTCTTTGGTCCACACAGGCATAACCTCTCTGCAGAAGGAAATCTGCTGAAGAGATGACACAGGGTGAGGGAAGACCCTGAACAGTGAGCTGCACCTTCAGTTAGCAGTGAACAAATAAAAGCAAGAGCGATGCTCTCACACACCCACAATCCCCCACACTCACTCACACAACCCTGCATCCTAAGAAGCTTTATTACTCTATCAGTTAAGAACAAGTTCAGTTATGTAATAGAAGACATGATCGTTGTTTATTTCTCTCTCGTTTAAAAGAATTTCAAGGATAGGATTTGTATGGGGGCCCCATGGTGTTATCAGGGAGGCAGAATCCTAACTTTCTGTCCCACCACCCTCTGCTCATGGCTTTCATCTTCAAGGGCTTCTGAGGTTCAGCCATTGCCTCCATATTTCCGGCTGCAGGAATGGGAAAGAAGGGGAGAAGGGACCCCCTACCCCTCCCACTTTTAAGATGCTTACCCAGAAGGCTAACTCAGAACCTTCACCTTACATATTCTTTTTTTCTTGCATGGGCAGGCGCTGGGAATTGAACCCGGGTCTCTGGTATGGCAGGCGAGAACTCTGCCACCGAGCCACTGTGGCCCACTGACCTTATGTATTCTTGACTAGAGTTTCCTCACGTGGCCACAACCGGCTACAAAGAAAGGTAAGAATCTGGGGATTTCAGCTGGCACAGTGACCATGAATAGAATCTGGATTCAGTTATTATAGATGAAGAGGGAAATGGAATTTGGAAAAGGAAATTAGTAGTCACTGCTACAACCATGAACCAGGGAAGATTTCTGATAGCTCAGAAATGTAACCATATACTGTCTTCACAAGCCTCCTGCAAATAGCTAGCTAGTCCAGAAGGAGTTTACCTAATTCAAAGAAAAGAAGTGACTGAAAAGGAACCAGCATACATACATAAAGTTTTAATGAGAAAAAGGAGGAAAGAAACAGAAAAAGCGAAAGGCAGAAGAATAACAGCTACCAAAATAATGTTGCTCCTGGGCAGATAAAATTGTGATTAAGCATAGTGCCAAATATTCCAATAACTTAATAAGATTTTTGATGATCTTGAAGCAGAGCTACAAGAGCTAGGGATGGATGAATAGACGCTATTGAAAACATTGGAAGTATACTGTAAGATATATAGGAACCAGGGCTACAAAAGTTGAGCAAAATGAAATAAATATGGAAAAGAGTTAAGGAAGCCAGTTAAAATTAAACAAAAAGGTGCATTATGTGTGTGCTTGGACTACTGGTGTTCAATTCTATATATAATCAAGATAAATATTTAAAAAATGAAATGTACAGTGTGCCCAGAAAAAAAAACTTTGTTGTAGAGCAATTGACACCAAGAAATAGCCCAGAAGTTACTAGACTTCAAAGATAAGAAGTCCTTTGGGCATGCAGGCAAAAAGACCAAGTCATTCATGTGGGACAAGAGAAGGGTAGATGGGAATCAACTTGATTTTCAATATCTCCAGAGCATCATTCAACATTAGAAAGCGGAGGAGCAAGCCCTATAATTCTCTCATTCAGTCCAAGGATTTTAAAACTAGCTCACTGTAGCCCCAAAGCAGCCATAGACAATACATACATGAATGGATATAGCTGTATCCAACAATTTTTATTTACAAAAGCTGGTGGCAAACTTAATTTGTCCTGTGGGTCACAGTTGCTAACACTGAGCTGAACTATCATTCTGGTGTAAAGGCAACAGGAAAATATTTTTTAATTTGGGAGATCTTAGAGGATATAACACATATAATCTAAAGCATTAAAAGACAAACTTCAGCCAACAAAAAAGATAAATGAAGAGATTGAAGCAAAAATTCTGGCAAGGAGTAAAAAGCTAAAATATACTCTACTACCTGAAAAAGCGGTGTACCTTTAGGCTCCTTGGCAGCAAGTGCCTTAAGAAGCCCCTGTGACGTGAAAGGATAAGGCATCTGATGGAAACCATAAAAATCTTCAACAGATCTAAATAAGGAAGATGATGTCACAGCCACAGAGCCCTTTCAAAATCATCTAGCAATTCACAGGGATATTTGCATTGTTAACCAACAGTGACAGTTGAAGACATGGGGACTCAATTTTCTCATATATAAAATGAAGGGGTTGAATTAAAGCAGCATTTTGCAGCCCTGGCTGTTCATAAAATTCACCTGAAGTGTTTTTTTTTTTAAGGCCAAAGCCCAGATCCCAACCCAGACCAATTAAATCAGAATTTCTGGAGTTGAAAAAGACAACAGAGAATTTTCAGCTTCCCAAATATTCAGATAGGCTGCCAAGGTGGAGAGCCACTAGATGAGATGGTTTCTGAGATGCCTACCAATTCGGGTATTCTGATAGATAGATAGGTAGATAGATAGATAGACAGACAGACAGACAAGCAGGCAGGCAGGCATAGACATAGATATATAGATATAGATTAGATCGATGGATAGATGATAGACAATTATCCCAAACTTGGAAATTTCTACATAAAAGAGGCTAAATCCTCAGTCAATTTTGGATGTGTATAACAGAACTTTAAATTTGGATGTGTATAACAGAACTTTAAATTACAGTCTATTCTGATCCAAGTCACAGGGACTTCTAAAGAGAACCTAAAGACCTGTCCTACCCTAAAAGAAGCTGCTATTACATCAAGAAGCATGAATAAAGGAAGACGCATGTAACTCCTGGCTCTATGAAGTCTGACAATATAACCAATTCCTTATTTTAAAAAGCGAAATGTCCCTGTCAAATAAGTTGTAAAATATCAAAGTTCCTTATTTTTAGAAATCTAAGGCCCTTGGGGAGATGTTTACTGTCTTTTAAGGAGCATTTCAATAAAAATGGTCACTAATATATTTCTTGAATCAATCACTTCTGAAAATCAACTGTCAGAGAGATTTAAACAAATCAAGACAAATAAATGAGTATCAGTAGAAAAACAAAGAAATATTTTCCTGGAGAAACAAGATCATCACTAATGAAGGAGACGATTGTCCCAATTGGCCAAGGGCAATCCTGATGTACACCAGTCATTCCAGAATAATTTTTACATAGTGCTCCCTTTCGCTCCCAAACATTTCTTAGTGTAGGAAATAAATTATATGGCAACTCCATCATTGATGCTAACAATAATAAATGAGTTGTCTTTTTATTGGAGCAGACACAAAGACCCATGCTTGGAAATACTGTTAATAATTAATATTTTACCTTACAGGATGGGACCAAATCTGTAACAGGAGGTGTGACTGGGAATCATTCTCCTGCTCCAGTGTGGGAGGTGGGGACTAAATCATATAGTAAAGTCAGCAATTAGTATTTTTACAAGGGGATGCCAATAGATATTTAAAGAAAGATGCTAGAAACGAAATTGGGATTGTTGGGGTAGAGATGGAGAGAGTTTGGGAATCAGAAAGGATTTGCCAAGATGCTGGTAGAGAAGCAGATCTAAGCAAGAGCTCCCAGGAACCAAATCTGGTCAGGAAAAATAGGTGGAGGGAGAAGTCACAGACAAGAGTCAGGAAAGGTCTAGTATAGGACAAATTTGATAAGGAACTCCCTACTTTTTCCTTCAGCTTTGTATTGACCTGATCTTATCACCAGGAAGTCTTAAAGTACTACATTTCTGTTGCTCAACTAGAATTGTAATTTCTACAAAGATGTAAAATGAAGTCTATTCTTGAATAGATTTTCTTAATTTAGACCGTTAATTAATGCAAGCTGTTCAATTATTTTTTTTAAAAAAGGTTTTCAGAGCAGGAAGACTGGCTTTCAAAGAAAAGTAATCAAATGTTTTTCTACAATAATTCTCCTGTACTAGTGTTATTTAGTCTCCTAAGACTTTCATGCATTGGATAATGAGGAGTCTTCAGGAAACACAAAGATAAAGTGTCATTTCAATCAAATCAACCCTGCCAGTCAGTGGAGCGTCAGATGTCATTGTAACATCTTCAAATCCAAGGAGGAATGTGTAATAGCATTCTAAAAGTAAGCTATAACATTTATTCATTCAACCAATATTTATTATTCAGCATCTACTATGCACATGGCACCAAGCCTAGTAAATTATGGGAGTCTGTGAAAGCATGTAAAAAGTGAACTTTGCAATAAATATTATATAAGGGTATATAAACCCTTATATAAGGATGTAAGGGTAATGGAAAAGTATCTCATGGGATCCTTGATCTATTCATTCTAAGACTGGTTCATTGCTTATGGCTCCTGTAGAAGGGACAGACTTAACCACCAAGTTAATAACCTATGACCCCAAAGAGGCTGAGAGCAAAGCCTCATATCCTGTCTTCCTAGTTTTAGGGCTTTAAGAAGCTGATTTCACTTCTAATCCTGGGGGTTAATGATCCATCCCTATTCCCTCCCGATGAATTCCTCTTTTGCTGAAGTTAATTTCCAGCGGATTTATCTTCATTTCAAATAAAGAACCTTGACTAAGACAAATAATAATAATTATTAATAATAATTAATAATAAACATGAAAAAGCAGAGCTATCATCAACTTTTTTGTTAAAATTGGGATATAATTAGGAATTCTTTAGTCTTCTGGAAACAGAGTCCTCCAATTAATGTCCATGTTACAATTCAATATGTCTATGTCCACGTTCCTGGACAATATCAGGAAACTATCCTGCACTAAAATAATGGACTGCCTCTAATGACAAAGCTGCACAGACAAGACATATGTTGATGGGAAATCTCAACTCTCCACCTCTACCAGCAGTATTTTGTTTCCCAAAGTCAGGTGGCTAAAAATTATTATACCTACCTTGCTGAAAATATCTTCTCTGAAATAAAAGACGCTACCACAAAGACAGCTGGTTTGAACCAACTTCTCTCTAACAAGGAGAAAAATCATATGGTTACCATGTCATCTTAGAATTTGTAATAAGGAAAGGAAATGTAGGGCAGAGGCTGACACGTGTGGAAGATATTATGAAGGCATATTTCGAATGCTTTATAAATCCTTTATAAAACCTTTATAAATCTCAGTGTCCACAATTGTAAAGCAGGGAGAGTAAGGAAGAGCACAGATTGCCTAGGAAACCCCTTTAACTTTCTAAGTTTGTTTTCTTGTTTGAAAAATGGAACTAGTAACAGCATCTACCCCATAGTGTTGTTGCAAGGATGGACTAAATAAATGCATGTAAAATACCTAGAACTGAGCTTGGCAAATAAAAAGTGTGTTAAAATATACACCAACACATATATACACACCTACATATTATGGGCATTATTTTATGCACTTTAAATTCTAAAAGAGAAATGAGGGAGACTCATGAAGGAAATTAATTTCGGTAGCTCAGATTTAAAGTGAATAGAAGCAGGAATAAAGGAGGGCACAACTAAGAATGGAGACCAAAGGCTAAACAACCCTGTAAGAGAACAGAGTTTTGCAAAGCTGGTGCTCCAAAATAAGGGAAGTTAATATTTCTAAAGCCAAGAGGATTTCTTTAGCTACATTTTGAATGAATAAGAAAGAAACAGAATACATTTACTCTATGGGGATTATTATGCAAAGTTGGCAGAGGAAAAAAGAAGATAGGACTATGTAATTTCTGTTTGAAAGCTATGTTTTCAAGCAAAAAAAAGAAAAAAGAAAAAACAAGAAAATGGTCCTCAACTGGAAATACGAAGCCAGGCACAGAGAGGATGTACCAATAGACAAGTTAAAAGAGAGAAGGAGGGGCAAAGTTTACTATTTTACATCAATTCAAATTTCAAGCTCCGTAGGATCAATGGTATCTCAAGATTTTTTCCAGGATCACCATGCAATTGCTTGGTATGAAAAGATTTCTTATGATGAAGATCTGAAATTATTCTGACAAAGAAATATTGATACAGAGATAGAGATATCCTCATTTAAATAAATTGGCCATCCAGATCTTTTATTGAGCTTTATAAATCATACATGGAGGGCAGGCCATGGTGGCTCAGTGGCAGAGTTCTAGCCTGCCATGCTGGAGACCCGGGTTCGATTCCTGATGCCTGTCCATACAAAAAATAAATAAATAATAAAAAATAAATCATACATTGTTTACTCTGATGCATTCTTATGTAGAATCTTTAATTATTTAAGCCAAATAAGGTGCTGTTAAGCTGGTCAACCATTAATAGATATCATCCATTACAAAAATGTGCTTTATTGTGCTGAACACTGACAAGTAGGTCAATGAAACTAATTCTTAATCATCCAACAATGATTTGAGCACTTAGTGTGTGCCAACTGAACTGAGAAATTAAAGATGTTTCCTTCTTTCTATATAGTGAGGTATGCAATCATATGAGCAGATTGATTTTCAAAATATATTTTGAAATAGCAAACATAGGTACAAGTAAATTGCTGCAGGAACATAAAGAGAGGAAATGAATATTCTTTGTTGAGAGATGGAAGAAAGGAAAAGGTTGTAGGCAGAGTTGCTACCGAAAATATAGATAACTATATATTTATATATAATATAATATAATATAATATAATATAATATAATATAATATAATATAATATAATATAATATAATATAATATAATATATATAATATAATATATATAATATAAAAGATAGATAACTACTTATGTGGCACCGACCAATCAATGGACAATTGACTAATCAGAACAGACTTGGGCTTGTGTATCCAGTATAGAGAATACTGGCGGGTGCCAGAGGAAAGCTAACCCTGGTTTCAGGGGAGGTCTCATAAATGTTGAGCCTCAAAAATTAGTAGAATTGGGTGGTGCAATGGTGACTCAGTGGCAGAATTCTCGCCTGCCATGCCGGAGACCCGGGTTTCATTCCTGGAGCCTGCCCATGCCAAAAAAAAAAAAAGTTAGTAGAATTTGGGGATAATTGTCAAAGACAAGAAAAATGCTTTAATCTGAAGTGAGAAAATAAACATAGGGACAAAAAAATGGATTGCATAATATGCAACCAAGAACTTCAAGTTCATCGATAGAACGCTATTGCTGATCCATGTGATTTGTGGAAAGTTATAGATGTAGCTGAAAAACCTATCAAGGATCATTAATGGACTTTAAAAACCAGAATAAGGAGTTTGAATTTCATTCTATAATTAAAACAATTATAGCTACTATTTATTGAGCATGTACTATGCCAGAACCTGTACATGCATTATCTAATTTAATTCTCAAAATAATCTCATAAGGAAGATACATTTATGATCTCCACTTTCCAAAGTAGGATACTGAGACTTAAAGAGGTTTATTAAGCTGCCCATGTTTACGTAGCTAGTTAAGTGTTGGCATTTAGATTTATATCCACTACTCCTCTCTAAATCCAAAGCCCGTAACCAAAATTACTGTTCCAGTTTCCTGGGGCTGTTGTAACAAAGTATCACAAATTAGATGGCTCAAATCAACAGAAATGTATTGTTTCATAGTTTTGGGGGCAGGAAATTTGACATTTTTAAGGAAGAAACCTTCCAAAGTCCCCTTTTAATGGAATCATCTGATTAGGTCATACCCACACAGAATAAGCCCTTTTTGATTGACTGAAAGTCAACTGATAAAGGCCCAACTTTGTTTGCAGAATTCCTTTATTCTTACCATACTATGTAACATCTATAGAGTGACATTCATTGTATTTGAAGCTTCTGTCTACACTCAAGGGGAGGGGATTACACAGAACATGTACTCTGGGGGTGGGGGGGGGCAGAAATTTTAGGAGTCATCCTAGAACTCTTTCCAGCACACTTAACTGATGTGATACCAGGAGGAAGCAAAGGTCACCCTATATGTTTAGTCTGAGTAACTAAAAGGATGGCACTGTCATTAACCAAGTTATGATTCAGAGGAGGAAGAAGATTTAATGAGAAAGATCATGAATCTTGATCATACAACTTAAGTTATCAGAAGTATATCCATTTGTCCTAAATCAATTGCTTCAGTTTATTTCAACTATATCTAATGTTTAATTAAATAGGGTAGAGAAGAGGGGCTTCCTACATCTGGAAGTGATTCATATACATAATTTTTTTTAAATGTTACAAATGACCACAAACTTGAGAAATAATCAGCAAGTTGATTATATTTTAGATTCATGTCTTCTTTTTATCGGCACAACTAGCCACGTTTTTTTTTTTTTTAATTGAGTTGTTTTGATAAATGCTCCTTTCAGGCTCTGTTATTTCTGAGAAATAGCCAAACATCTTTTTTCCCTCCATGAATGTTTATCTTAAAATACATCCAGTTACAGCTGATGAGTTGTTAAGCAAGTAGACAAATGAAATACCCAAAATAACCAAGGAAATATTAGGATTACTGCTGATATAAATTAGAATAAGTACTCCAAACTCTCATTTTAAACAATTTCATTATCCCATGGCTTACAGGTTAATACAGATCACATATTCCCTGGTACATAGTGAAATGCAGAATATTATTGCTTGGTACAGTGTAGAAAAGAAACATAACTTGGATATCCTCCAAATGCAGAGTCCTGTATTAGAGCTTTCACAAATACTTTCTCATTTCATTCTAATAAGTCTGAAATCGAGATAATCTTAGCCTCATTTTTGTAGTAGATAAGGAAATTGAGACTGAGAAGTTAAGCATTTCACCCAAGCTAGGAAGTAGGAATAGCCAGGATTCAGACCCCATATATCTTATTCAAATCTTATTCTTTCCACTATTAATCTTTCTTTAGCCCTCAGATTAGCTGACTTTTAGATCTAAGACTATGTTAGTTTTATATCCCCACCACTATGTTTTCCCCTATCAACCTATTAGTACTAACACTCCAAAATTCTAGAATTTCACAAGCCAGGATTTGAATTCCAGCTTTACAGTTGCTAACTGTATGACCTTGCAAAATTGGCTAAGCATCAAGCTTCCCATCAATAAAATGGGAATAATGTTAATACCTGGCTCAAGGGATTGTTGACATAGTGACCTAATGGACATTAAACCACATCATTATTATCATTATCATCATCATAAGATATTATTCCATTTATTACTCTAGGTTGTAATTACCTGTTCACTTTTCTGTATTCCATACTGGATTATACAATCCCCGGGACAAAGCCTGCATCTTGTTAGCAGTGATTCCCCAGAGCTTTTGGCACAGTGACTACCAGACACAGGGCAGGCACTCAAAACCTTCTGGTGAGGGAAGGAAGAAAGGAAGGAAGATGGAAGGAGGGAGGGAGGGAAGGTGAGAAGGAGGGAGAAGTACACAAAACTGCCCATTATATAAGCATTCTTGTTTCTCCCCCGGCAGAAGCCTTAGTAAAGAATAAGAATACACGCAGATAAAAATAAGCCACTCAGCCAACACAACAAGCAAACTCACTGCCCTCCCATTCTCTACATGGGACATGACTCCCAGGGGTGCAAACCTCCCTGGCAACGTGGGACAGAAATCCTAGAACGAGCTGGGACTGAGAAAACCTTCTTGATCGAAAAGGTGAAGAGAGAAATGAGACAAAATAAAATGTCAGTGGCTGAGAGATTTCAAACAGAGTTGAGAGGTTATCCTGGAGGTTATTCTTACACATTGCATGGATATTTCCTTTTTAGTTTAAAGTGTATTAGGGATGTGGCCAAGATGGCAGCTTAACAATGTGCATGTTTTAGTTTGTCCTCCAGAACAACTACTAAATAACCAGAAACAGTACAGAACATCTCCCGGAGCCACATCAGTGACCAAACACACAGCGTACCCCAGTCTGGACCAGCTGGACTGGCTGCGAGCCTCCCCAGAACCGTGAGTTCCCCAAGCTGCAGTGGCCGGCGCCCCTCCCCCACAGACTGCTTCCCAGAGGGGAAAGGAAAGGAAATTTACCAGCCCAGGGACTGAGCACAATTAAACGCCTATTGTGGAATTAATTAACAAATTCTGACTACTAAAAAAATAGGCCCCCAGCTCAGGTGAACCTGGTCAAGGCGGAGGTCGCTCATTGGGCTAATGGAAAAAGAGGAAAGGGGAGGAAATGGAGTTTTTTGTGGCTGTGTTTCTACGGAGGCTTGGCTGCCTCTGGATTCAGTGGCAGGACTTCTCAGGCTGCAATTGCCCCAGGCATAGGCAGAAACGGACTGCTTTCAGGGATGTCTCCCACCTGTGCCTTCCCCAGGGGAGGGGTGAAGCCCAACCCAGGTGGAATCCCTCCCTCAAGGAATTCAGACCCCAGGGCTTGGCAATTTGAAGCCATTAAAACAAGCCTACAACCTCTCACCTGTCTCCAGACACCCCCAACAGGGAGGGTCTGCCAAAGTTAAAGGTGCTGCAACATCTTTTGCTGGTGGGACCCGCAGGCAGACAAGTGCCACATACTGGGCAGGATAAGAAAAACAGAGCCCAGAGACTTCACAGGAAAGTCTTTTAACCTGATGGGTCACACCCTCAGGGAAAACTGATGCAGATGACTCCTTCCCCCAATAGGAGGCCAGTTTAGTCCAAGAAAACCTGGCGGAGTCTATAATACCTACATAGACCCTCCTAAGTGTGGGGAGGGAAAAGGCACCATACAAGCAGGGCAAGAAACAGGAAAACAAGAACTGAAAAACTATCCTCTGTTAAACAAAACCTAAGCTAGAGGTCCAGAAAAAAACTGAACTGAAGGTCAAAGAACAGATAGACAACAAATTCATCTAACAAGAAAACCCTAGGTAAAAGAAGTGAAAGCAATCTCCAGAATACACTGGTTAAGGTAATTAAATGTCTAAAT
>PVIY010033886.1:0-27645 GCA_004026745.1 Myrmecophaga tridactyla | reverse complement strand
TTTTTTTTTTTTGCTTTGTTTCTACTACTTAACAGCTCATTAGATAGAACTGCAAGGTTTCTCAGGCTCCAACTGCCCCAACAAGGGTGGAATTAAGCTTATCTGAGAGACTAAGCAGCTGGTCAGTAGTCAGGTAAAAGGAGCTAATTCCCTGGAGGTTGTGCCTTCCCCAGCAGAAGGATGGGGCCCAGCTCAGGAGGAATTCATTGCTCAAGGAATTCAGACTCCAGGGACTGGAAAACTGAAGCAATTAAAGCTAGCCTACAACCCTTCCTTTGTCTCAACCATGCCCCCGGCAAGGAGAGTGTGCTGAAGTTAATGACATCGCCTCACCTTATGCTGGCAGGAAACCTCAGGCAGACAAGCACCACATACTGTGCAGGATAAGAAAAACACAGAATCTAGAGGCTTCATAGGAAAGTCTGTCAACCTGCCGAGTCTCACCCTCTGGGAAAACTGATGCAGGTGACTCTCTTCTCCTGAGAGGAAGCCAGTCTGGTCTGGGAAAATCTGATTAGGGTCTATAACAGTTAATGAGACCCTCCTAAAAGAAAAAAAAGAGTTCCTTATAGGCAGGGCAAGAAACAGAAAAACCAGAACTAAAAAATTCTGATCCATTAAACAAAACCTATACTAGAGGTCTAGAATAAGCTGAACTGAATGTCAAAGACCAGAGAGAGAACAAAGCCATCCAGCAAGGAAAAACAATCTCCAGAATAAACTAAGGAAATCAAATGCCTAGATGCCAGCAAAAAATAATGAGTCATACCAGGAAAATGGAAGTTATGGCCCAGTCAAAGGAACAAACCAATAATTCAAATGAGATAGAGGAGCTGAAACAACTAATTCAGGATGTTTGAACAGACATGGAGAATCTCATCAAAAATCAAATTAATGAGTTGAGGGAAGATACAAAGAAGGCAACAGGTGAACAACAGAAAAAAAGAAACTGAACATCTGAAAAAACAAATCACAGTACTTATGGGAATGAAAGGCACAGTAGAAGTGATGAAGAAATACAGGTTCTCAGGAGAAAGAAATAGGGTAGAAATTATGTAACTGGTGCTTAAAGGATACAGGTTGTACAACAGGACTGATTACAAAAATTCAGAAATGGATATGTCAGTACTACCTGAATGTAGCAGAGCAATGTAAGTACACTGAATGAAGCTGAATGTGAGAATGATAGAGGGAGAAGGGCTGGGTATGAAACAGAAGAAAAGACAGACGATAAAGACTGAGATGGTACAATTTTTAGGAATGCCTAAAGTGTACAATGATAGTGACTAAATGTACAAATTAAAAAACTTTTTTACAAGAGGAAGAACAAAGGAATATCAGTATTGTATGGTATTAAGAATAGATAGTCATCCATATTTAAAATTTTTACTTCTGTGTGAAACTAAAGGGAGAAATGTTTATTTGATACAAAATTTATATTTTGACTGCTGCATTTCCTAATTCAACTTGTATGGTCAGTTTAAAAATACCATAAGTACATGGAACCTTGAATAGGGCATGAGATCTTGTTGGTGTGTCCAGGTTAGTGTGATGCCCTGATAAATCCCAGAGTGATTTGAATAGTGAATAAAGAAGTATTTGCAAAGTCCCCTGGAAGAATGGGGAGAAAGGGGGAAACAGTCAACTTCCCCACTGAGTATTTCCAGTATTTTCACAAGCAGTGGGGACAACCAAATCAACAGGCCAAGCCCTCAATCTTGGGGCTTGCCCCTACCAAACTTATCCCTGCAAAGGATAGGCTAAGCTTACTTAAAATCAGGCCTAAGAGTCACCCTCAGAGACCCTCATTTGTTGCTCAGATGTGGCCTCGCTGTAAGTTAACACAGCAAGCGAACTCGCTGCCTTCCCTGTCTATGTGGAACATGACTCCCAGGGGTGTAAACCTCCCTGGCAATGTGGGATAGAAATCCTGGGATGAGCTGGACTTGGTATCAAGGGATTGAGAAAACCTTCTTGACCAAAAGGGAGAGGAGAATAATGAGACAAAATCTATTAGTGGCTGAGAGATTTCAGAGTTGAAACATTATCCTGGAGGTTATTCTTACACATTATACAGATATCCCCTTTTTAGTTTATGGTGTATTAGAGTGCCTAGAGGGAAGAATCTGAAACTGCAGAGCTGTGTTCCAGTAGCCATGTTTCTCAAAGATGATCATATAATGATATATAGCTTTTATAATGTGACTGTGTGATTGTGAAAACCTTGTGTCTGATGCTCCTTTTATCTACAGTATGGACAGATAAGTAAAAAATATGGATAAAAATAAATAATAGGTGGAACAAAGGTTAAAATAAATTGAGTAGACTGAAATACTGGTGGTCAATGGGGGGGTAAGGGTATGATATGCATGAGTTTTTTCTTTTTTATTACTTTTGCTGGAGAGATGCAATATCTCAATATCACACAACTATGTGATGATATTGTGAGCCACTGATTGTATACCCTGTATAGAATGTTTGTATGTTTGTTGTTTACAATGAAAGTGTTAAAAAAAAAATAACAGTATGGTATGGGCATAAAGACAGATATATTGATCAATGCAATCAATTTGAGAGTCCACAAATAGACCCTCAGATCTATGGTCAATTGATTTTTGACAAGTGTGTTAGTTTGAATCTGTTGAGTACCTCAGAAAAGTAAAGTTCTTTAATCCTCATTCAATATCGTTCAGTGGAATTTTTTTTGTTTCCAATGAGATGTGGCTCACTGAATTATGGGTGGTAACTTTTGATTAGATGGTTTCCATGGACATGTGTCTCCACCCATTCAAGGTAGGGTTGCTTACTGGAGCGCTTTAAGGGTGAACCATTTTGGAAAAAGCTTTAGAACTGACAGCACACCACCAAACACCTTTAGAAATGCATAAAGAAAATGCCCCGGGGAAGCCACTGAAGAAGCCTGGGGAGAAAAGCTAGCAGATGTTGCCATGTGCCTTTTCAGCTGAGACAGCCAAGGTATGTTTCCCTGATGTCTTGGTTTGGGCATTTTTATAGCTTTGCCTTAATCTGGACATTTTCACAGCCTTAGAACTGTAAACTTGCAACTTAATAAATTCCTTCTTTAAAAGTTGTTCCTTTCTTGGTATATTGCATTCCATCAGTTTGCAAATTAAAACAACAAGGCCCCCAAGTCCACTCAACTGGAACAGAACTGTCTCTTAAATAAATGATTTTGGGAGAACAAGATATTCATACCCAAAAGAATGAAAGAAGGCCCCAATCTCACACCCTTTACAAAAATCTACTGAAAATGGATCCAAGACCTAAATATAAAAGCGAGTACCATAGAACTCCTAGATGAAAATAAGAAAAGCAGGGAAGCATCTTCAAGATCTAGTAATAGGCAGTGGTTTCTTAGCCCTCAAAGCACAAGCAATAAAAGAAAAAAATAGATAAATGGGACCTCCTCAAAACTGAATCCTTTTGTTCCTCAAAGGACACTGTCAAAAAGAAGAAAAGGTAGCATACTTAATGGGAGAAAATATTTGAAAACCATATATCCAGTAAGGGTTTGATAACCAGAATACATGAAGAAATCCTACAACCCAACAATAAGAAGACAAACATCCCAATTAAAAAATGCGTGAAAAGCCTGAATAGAAATTTTTCCAGAAGGAAATACAAATGGTCAAAAAGCACATGAAAAGATGCTCAACTTCACCAGCTGTTAAGGAAATGCAAATCAAACCCACAATGAGATACCATTTCATACCTACTAGATACCATTCATACTGCTGTTAAACAGGAAAATGCAAGTGCTGAAGGATATAGAAGAATATTTATTCACTGATGGTGGTTCCTCAGAAAGCTAAGTATAGAACTTCCATATGATTGAGCAATCCCGCTACTAGCTATATAGCCAGAAGAACTGAAAGCAGGGACACAGACATTTGTACATTGCATTCACAATGGCATTATTCACAATGGCCAAAAGATGGAAACAACCCAAGTGTCCATCAATCGATGAATGGATCGTCAGAATGTGGTACATGTGTATGATAGAATATTATTTAGCAATAATAAGGAATGAAGAACTGAAATATAAGACAACATGGATGAAACTTGAAAATATTATGTTGACTGAAATCAGTCAGACACAAAAGGACAAATATTGTATGATCTCAAGTATGAACTAATTATAATAAGTAAACTCACAGAGTTAAAATATAGAATATAGGTTACCAGGAGATAGAATGAGGCTAGAGAATTGGGAGTGGATTTTTAGTGTGTGCTGAATTTTTAAATAAGTTGGATTTAAATGTTTGTAAATGGATAGAGGTGATGGCGGCACATTATGGTGAGTATAATTAACAGTACTGAATTATGTATCTGATCGTGGTTTAAAGTTTAGGAAGTTAACTTTCAAGGGAAGTTTAGAGTCATGTATGTTACCAGAAAGAAAGCTAGAGGATAAAACATGGGAATGTATAATACAGTGAACCTTGTGGTGGACAATAACTGTGATTAATAGTACAAATATAAAAATGTTCTTGGGCGGTACAATGGTGGCTAAGTGGCAGAATTCTTGCCTGCCATGCCGGAGACCTGGGTTTGATTCCCAGTGCCCGCCCATGTTAAAAAAAAAAAAAAGAAAAAAGTCCTCCATGAACTACAACAAATGTATGTCACTATTACAAGGAGTTAATAATACAGTCATATATGGAAAAAAAAATGTACCAAATTTAAAAAAAAAAACAGAGGGGAAAAAAAGAAAATACACCAAATTTCTTACAATGGTTATTGTTGGCAAGGGATGATTTTTTTCTTATTCGTTTTAATTTTCTGTTTCAACTTTCCTAGAACCATGTACACTTATAATGGAAATGTGAACTACATTTTCATAAATAGAAAGTAAACAGATGACATTACCAAGAATGAATAACATACCTTTTTGACATTTTTCAAAACATAAGTTAAAAAAGGTTTCAATCACATAGTTTTCAAATATCTATTATATTTAATGAGAACCAAAAGTGAATTTTTTCAAGAGTAGTATTACAAATTATTTTTTCAGAAAATGAATCTTGAGACTGTAAAGTTTGATAAGAACTAGAGAACGATAGCTGTGTATAGGTGTATATGTGCATATATATGCTGTCTAAGGCAAAATGAATAACCTTACTATTAAATCAAACTAGCAATATACTATATTAAATTTAACTACCATCATTGTCCTATTTGAAGAATGAAAAGAAAACCAAAACATAAAATAAAATACATGGTCATAGTCCTTAGTGGAACTATTTTCTTTTACACACTGAACAAACATTTATTGAGCAGTACTATGTATTCTTTACCTTTAATATCTAAATAAATCTTTGTTTAATACCTAAAAGAGTAGAAATGAAGTAAGATTCACAATTCACAATAATAATTCTTCATTTTGGCTGTTTATTCCTAGGTCATTAAGCAATGGAATACATTAAATTCTTTTCACATTATCATAAAAATACTTCTTACCTGCCAGTAACAAATTGCAAAAGAAGAACTCTCTCCTCTTGAGTAATGTCTTCCACAACTTCCCAGAACCACTAACAACAACAACAACAAACAAACTTAGCTTATATTTCAGAGCAATTGTAGACTTTTTAATACCAGAGAAATATTCAATATTCATAAAGCATATTTTATTCTATGAAACTCATTTATCAAAAATGATTTCACACAAAGCTTTCATAAGCAATATTCCCATAAGAAAAATTTACAGAATTACTTTACTTTGCTAATTAATACAGGTTTCATCCAATGATGCTGGAAAACTTACAAAATTAAATGGCAAAATTTAACTTTGTTCTATGCTCTAGAGAGATTTTACCTGTATTATTGGATCTTCTCTTTCATAGCCACTTGTGTATTCTGTATTTTTTATCCAATCGCTCACATCAATTTCTGGCATGCCAGAAAGCAGTAGCTCCTTTGGGGAAGAAGAAAAATATTTCATTGATCTTCTTTGGGAAAAAAACTTACTACATTTAATTTGTAAATTTGCCATAATTGGAACTAATCCCATGTAAAATTGACTTATTTTTGTGGCAGTTTCTGCATGTCATCAATAAGAGGCACTCATAGGACAGAACACTTGATACTAATGACCTCAAAAATTATGAAACATCTCCACACTGAATACAATGTAACTGAAACGTGAGAAGACTAGTTTAGTATAATAGTTCATATATCCAACAGCTTTATGAACATTATCATCCGTGGTTTATATTATGCTTATTTCATGATTCTATGAAAATTTGTTAAATTCTTTAAGTAAAGACAACAGTATCCTCAACATGAAAGTGACAACAAAGACCTTTAAAGGAAGGAAAGATCATCAAGAAACCTTTATCACTAAAGAAAAGAGGAAATATAATAAAATTAGTTACTATTAGGGAGAGAAAAAAAAAAAACAGATTCAGGCCTTTTAGGAACTCTATTCAGGAATAATTTGGATCGTGTTAAGTCAACTTTGTCCAAGGTGAGGAAAACATGCAATTTTCTTAACAACTTTTGGTAGCCTTCTCTTTTCTAAGAAGATTATAATGCAAACAAACAAAAAGGTCCATCAAATAACTAAAAATGAAATTAAGAATGGCAAAAGTGGGCGGCTGCCGTGGCTCAGCAGGCAGAGCTCTGACCTGCCGTGCTGGAAGTCTGGAGTTCAATCCCTGGTGCCTCCTGCCCATATGCAAATTTAAAAAAAAAAAAAAGAATGGCAAAAGTATTTACTGTCATGCTGTCCAAGGAAGCAAAGAATATAAAAAGCTTGTTCACATCTCTGAATCAGTCCATATTTCAGTCAGATGTGCTTTAACAATGGGTAGGTAAGGCAATGATTAGCATACCTTGACTAGATGCTAACAACCTGGAATAACATGGACACAGATACCTGAGTTACAAAAATCATGTCTCCTACAGTATAGCAACTACTTATAACATATACTTTATGAGTACAGAATATGCTCTGAACAGAATTCATATAAGGCAGTGCCCAAGAATCCCTATATCTTTTCAGGAGGTCCATGAGGTTTCTCCACTTTCCAACTTATCTGTGTGAGGCTGGATTTTCTCCATTTACTTAAAAGAAAACAGCATACCACAACAGAAGTAGATATGAGAATCCAGCTGTTTTCTATCAGCCAGACATGAAAGAGACTTCCAAAAATGTAAAATAGTGCTTAATGCTATTCTTTCCACTATTTTTGCTTTGTTAAATGTAGTTACTTTTCCTTTAAAATTTTTCTTTAAAATTTCAACATTTCATGAACACCATATTATTTGTTAAGTTTTTTTTATGAAGAGCAAGAAACATCTTTATCCCATTTAATGCCTAGGCAAAAAAAGAGTTATTAAAGTGACTGAAAACAGATGAAACAGGACTTCCATAATAAAAAGTATATATAATGAAAAGGTTTTAGGCCCCAGTCAATAATTTAATTTAAAAATAAGTGAAACAGACTGCTGGAATTGGGTGTAGCATATGTCAAATCTATACTAATGGTCAGAAACTAATACATGCACGTGTACATGGCCATTAGTTTACCTAGTTCATACGACTCAATATTGTAATATTCTGGCACTATCATGGGTAAATTCATAAGCAGCATAGTATGGAAGGATAGTCCCTCTGACATTTAATAGGAACCAATATTATATATGTTTTAATGACAACAAAGTTGTTGCCATTTTTGAACATGATAATCATTTATTGGCTTATCACTGCCCATCTACAATGGATAACTCTACCTCCACTTTAGGACAATAGAGCTAATAGATATCTTTTCCTCATTAAAATTCCAGAATCTAACCTGCAGTCTCTAACTGAGATGCTCATCTAGTTTAGATGTTTGCACCAATTTTTCTATTTAAGTATTTTTCCAGGCATAATCCTTTTGTAGGAAAGAAACAAATCATAAAAAAAAAAAATTACATAAAAGATTCTAAAATTAAAGCCCATGTTCTTGCCATTGAGAGGCAGTCTGGCAAGACTTATGAAGAGATTGGGCTCTAGGGTCAGAGAGCACTGGTTCATAGCTTGGCCCTAAAATATATTCCATAACTGAGCACATCTTCTCTGGCCTAGTTTTCTTATCTATAAAATGGGGATAGCATCTACCCGAAAGCTTTGTTGTGAAAATTTTAAAAATTAATACATATAAAGTACCTGGCAAATAATAAGTGCTTAAAATTATTATTACTAAAAAAAATCAGGACCTTACTTACATTACTCTCCACAAACAAATAATCCCACTATTTGAATCAGTTCAATTTAGTAAAATCAGAGTCCAAGAAAAACTAAGAAACCTGACCTAATTTCTAATAAATACCCACAATGGAAAACTTACACTGGCAGATCTGAATGTGAAAGATAACAGAATATAAATATCTGAATGTGGTTAAAAGGGGATATGTTACATTGCACATATGGTGACAGAATTTTTTTTTTAATCCATGCAAAGTGAACCCTAAATTAAACCATGGATTATAGTTAAAAGTACAATTACAAAAATGTGCTTTCTTCAACTGTAACAAATGCTCCAACAGCAATCCAAGATGTTAAATTAATAACTGGGTGGTTGTGGTAGTTTGAAGCTGTATGTACCTCAGAAAATCATGTTCTTAAATTTAATCCATTCCTATGTAAGCAGGACCTTTTGGATAAGGCTACTTCAGTAAAGGTGTGACCCACCTCATTCAGGATGGGTCTCAATCTTATTACCACAGTCTTTATAAAATGGCATGAATATGGCCAGAGAGAGAGAAAACCACAGGAGACAAAAAGCTGAAATGAACTGCAGGAAAGAGAGAAGGAGTTGCTGCATGTGCCTTGCCACGTGGCAGAGTAGCCTCATCAGTAGCTAGTCTTCTGGAAGGCATTGTCTTGATGATGCCTTACTTTGGACATTTTCACACCCTCGAAACTGTAAGCTAATAAATTTCCTGTTTAAGTCAACCCATTTCATGGTATTTGCTTAGAACAAACACTATGAAATTTATTTGGCTCAGGAAACTAAAGCAGTAGTATATGGGAACCCTATATTTTATGAATGATTGTTCTATAAATTCACAACTTCTCTAATAAAGAAAACAAAAGATATACTGAAGTCCTAAAAAGAAAAGAAAACATAGGAAAATATCTTCATGACCTTGAGGTAAGATGTGGTTTCCTGACACACAAAGCTCTTTCCATAAGAAAAGATAACTGGTAATTTGAGCTATGATAAAACTAAAAATACGTATTCACTAAAAAATATCACCGAGTTGGAGAAGATATTTGCAATAAATATATCTGACAAAAGACTCATAGCAAGAATATATAAAATACAGAAAATAACATATAAAATATACAAATTAGTATCAAAAATAGAGAAGAAAAACAACAGAAAAATGAACAAATCACTTGATAATTCACAAAAGGCAATACCTAAAGGGCAAATAAACATAAAGAAGGTATTAAACTTCAGTAGTTATCAGGGAAATGCAAATTGAAATCACAACAAAATAACACTACTAATCCACCAGAATGGCTAAAAAAAGACAGAAAATATGAAATGCTGATGCGGACACGAACACCCAAAACTATCACACCTGCTGGTGAGAGTAAACTGACACGCTACTTTGGAAAACTACTGACAGGATCTACTAAAGCAGCACAAGTATACACTATGTCCCAGCAATTCCACTCCAAGGTATACAACCTACAGAATGCTATACATATGTTCTCCTAAAAGACATGTACTAGAATGTTTATCAATGCTATTTAAAATAGTTCGAAAATGAAAACTACCCATTAAATGTTCACCATGAGTGGAAAAGACACATATATGAAAGGACACTGACACAATGAAATGCTAGATATCAATTAAAAATGAACAAATTACAACAGCATGCAACCATATGTGTGCTACTAACAAACAAAAATTTGAGCCAAAGATACCAGGTACATTCTTGGTGATTCAATTTACGTAAAATTCAAAACTAAGCAAACCTAATCTATGCTATTAGAAGTTAGGACAGTAGTTACCCTTGAAGGTAGACAGTGACTATAAGGGGACACAAAAGAAACCTCTGAGGTACTATGATTCATCTGTTTCTTGATCTGAGTGCTAGTTTCATAAGTATGTTCAGTTTGTGAAAATTCATCAAGCTACAAATAAATGATATGTGCACTTTTCTGTATGTATATACGCCAACAAAAAGTTTTTAAAAATGCATTAATAGCAGCAGTTATTTAAGTACATTAATATTTTTAATTGCTGAAAAAATTAACTTTTATAGCTCTCAATAAGTCTATACTGAACTTAACTATTAAACTTAAGGCTAAAAACACAACCAGAAACAAACAAAAAAAAAACTCTAAAAACTGACATTTAATGAAACTAAGTATAATGAGACTTCAAAATTAATTTGCAAATTTTGTTCACTACTACACTTAGATATATGAGTGATAATTCAAAGCACTGAAGTATATGCAAAATTAAGGGTACATATCAGCATCTTTATTCAAGGCTTAAGGTAAAATTAATTTCATGAGATAAAATAAAAACCAAAAGATACTTTACATTGATTGAGAATTTATTACTTCAAATCACTATTTTTTAAATAAAGAAACAGCTATACCCCATTTAAAATATAGTGCTTTAGACACTCAAAGAGTCTGAAAATAATTTACTACCAAAAATAAAATGAAAAAAGGAAATGGAAAATGTAGACATAAATCATCTAAAATTAGAATTAGGAAGGCAAATAAAAGTAACAAAACAAAACAAATGGAAAAGCATAAATTTATGTACCTGGTAAAATAAGTAGCTGGAAAAGTTAACACAACAAGAAAAACCCTTTTAATTGATTCTTCTTTGTATAAGTACAAGCAGTTAGTATTATCATCCCTTACCTTATGTAGCCAAATAACATATTCAGAAATAATGTGAGCAGTGCTTAAGGGAAGACCAACCTTCAACATCTCTCATGTAGGGGACATTAGAAATACATTTCATTTTTCTTTACCATCAATTTACCCCACTTTACACTGAGGAATTGCCTATCTGGTTACTAAGTTTGAGATAAGGAGAACCACAAATTTCCCACCACATTTCTAAACAAGAATATCAAACGACATCTTATGCATTATTCTGTTCATCAGAGTCCAAAATTATTTCTCAATTAAAACTGGAATTTTATATCTTGCAATAAAAGAACAGATATTTTTCCTTACCAATTCATATTCATCAAAAAGTTGTATTAGGGAAGGTGGAATGAACATATGAAAGCCCTGTAAAAAAGCATTGATCTGAGGCTGAATGGCTCTTGTCATACGAAGTTCAGTAACAAGCTGGACGTACTCTGCCTATAAAGAAAACAATTTGTGATCATTTTAATTTCACATAATTCAAATAATGCTGCTATTATTTTATTTATTATGCAAGAGGTAAAGGTTTAGGATATTCAAACTTGTCAGGAAACCACTGTTTAGACCAAAATCCAAGGAACTATCCATGATTTCTTTCACACTCTATATCAGTGAGTGCTGCCAGATCAACCTTCAAAAAATATTCTCAAGCTGACTTTGTCACGTCACCTCCACTTCTAGCATCCTGATCTAAGCCATCATCAACTCTCACCTGGATTACTGTAACATGGTATCTGTTTCCATTTTTGCCTCAGTACTACTGCTCCTCCACATCACAACCAGAATGATTTTTCTTTATATATATAAATACATGTCATATTTTGAGAATTACTGAGATACACACATAACTCTGTTGCTCAAAAGCCCTATAATGGCTTCCCGTGATACTGAGAGTAAAATCTAAATTCCTTGCCCAGTCACTTAAGCCCAAATGATCTAGCCTCTCTGACATTTCCTTCTACTCTCTCCCTTGCAGACTTACTCAACTCTAGCTTTCACTGGTCTTCTTGATATTCACCAAACATATGCCTCTTCAGGTTTCAGAGTCTTTACACTTCTGGTCTAACTGAAATGACTCATAAGAATGTATTATCCTGCAGACAGTGGCCTTGTTTGTTCTACCATTTTGTATTCAAACTCAAAAAACAGTTGCTACTTTTTAAGAGTACATCAAATATACGATGAATAAATAAATATACATTCATCAAACTCATTTAAATCATACTTAGAACTTAATGAAATGGTGTATTTAAGCATGGCCAATTCAATTCTGAGTTAAGGTAAGCTATTTTCATACATTTTACATTAAAATACATCATCATCATAGAAAATATTCTCCTAAAATTTAACTAGTAATTTAAAAATATACATTTTGGATCAGATCAGAATGAATTATCATATCTCTATATAATTTAGACACTGTTATTTACATCTTTTAAAATTATTTCTACATGAAACTTTGTGAGTTAAAAGCAAGTATATAGTTCAAATCTCCCAAGAATGAATACTCTAAACATAAAGGCGAGAAAGCCAGTTCTAGGTCCCTTCCTTGATTCCTTCTTGGCGCTAACCTGACGTTGTGCTCTAAAACTAAAAACAAAACAAAATAAAAAAAACTAGGAACTGAGCCAGCAAGTTGTAGTTATATATAACTGAGACTATGAATTCTCTGTACCTTTCAGAATTAAGTGTTTTAGTAGATTCCTCTCAGCTTGCCACAAACCCTCTGAGGCTGCTTGTACAATTTAGCAGAGAGTAAGTTACCATCTCTACTATCCAATCTACCTACCCCACCCTCAAATCACACTCTCCACCACTCTAAGGTTTTTCTCCAGTATACAGGAATTAATAAATTACACAAGATTGCTTCTATAGAGAGGGAGACAGAAATGTGTGCCAAACAAACAGAAAGGTACACTGTCAGAGTCTGAATTTAGAATACAAGTAACACTCTTAAGTACTGGTAACTCTGACTAGATGTATTAAAATTTTTTGCCTCATTCATTCATTAACTATGTATCTATATGTTTATGAGACCTATTTTCCCTAAACAAGAATGATTTTTTTCCTAAGAGGCTTTTGTTTTATAATTTTACAGCACTGTTTAATAATTATTGTTCAAGACTTTACAAATTATTAAGCATGAAAGATTTGTGAATTGCTCAAGTTCACAACTTATTTTAACACGTCGCTGCATTCCATATCAGAACTGTGCAATATATTTTTATCAATCAATTCCTATTATTTCCTTATACATTTTTTCTGTTTTTTGTTTTATTTTGGTTTTGTCATACATTCTATTTATAGAAAATAATTTTTGCAAGTACACTAGTTTTTCCTCACAGTTTCTTTCTGTTCCTTCTAATATTATGCTCCACACTTTTTAATAACTCTGATCCACAGCTCTTGGATACCAGTTTGTGAAAATCAGCTTGTTCAGATCCCAGTCTCCATAATAATTAAGTAATTTAAATGGGCAAGGTTCTTGGAAATTATTTTTCAGTTCAAAATAATAAAATCCTAGTCATTACAAACCCTGTGTTGTTTAATAAAATAAGAATTTTTCAAACAGATGAAAGACAATTGTGTTTAAGTAAGAAAAAAAGTCAGATTGTTTGTAAAATATAATATATACTTCCCTGCCTTCTTAAATAGCACATACTTAAAGAGAATACAAAGTAACCTTTTCTTGATGCTGTAATTATTACTATGAATAGCCACAATTATTGCAGGCTAAAATTTCAATTTTTCATATTTTGCAGATTTACACTAGTTGCAGTTCCACTGCCTATAGAGGTATTCAAGTGACTCATCCCCACCCTTTATGGCCTTGTATAACTTCATCAAATATCCTACACACTTTAGGGAAACAGTGTAGACACTTAGATGACAATTAGTTCATCAAATTCTGATACAGAGTTGCATAATTAATCATTAAATATAAACCAAATCTAAAACCTCACTCTGTTCTAGTATTAAAAAGCTGATATAACTTTGGGGGATGGGTCTCTTTTGTCCCCAACAGATGGCATATCCTAAAAGAGACATATCTAGTTTCAATGACAATTCTGTGAGGGCATAAAATTATGACAGATGATACAGAATTAAACTGAAGAATTAACCATATTAAAGAATCTGAGTTAGTACTTATACCGGTACAATAATTATGTAATTATACAAAAAGTTTTCAACCAAAAGAGCCTCAGCATAGAGACAAGACCAATATAAAAAGAGCATTAGTAAGTTTTCTCCAGCTCAGTCTCTGGGCCTGATGACTAATAGAAGATAGGTAAGCAAAAGAAACCGCAAAAGAAAAAACAAAAACACTGTAACAAGATTCAACTTTCAGACATCATGTTTCAGTTAAATTACACGTCAAATTACAGAAATACTTCATTTCAATTAGTTCCTAATCTTCTGAACATAAGGAATGGGTAACTTCTATCCTCAGAGATCTTCCTTAAAATGTTAATCTATTTTCAGGCTTTGAACCTAAATTATGTCTTCTTAGGGGGAACAGGGAATATTGAAAATCACTCATTTCGTAAAGTTATTTTATTTGTGAACATCTTTTTCACGATTTCCTATAAATTCTCCACTGAGAACTCAAAGGATACCATTCTTTTATGGGAATAAGTAGATATAAACAAAAGGAAAGGCACATTTTACACAATGTATTTCAACAATGTATTCTTTACCAACATACTCTTATTTTTAAGGACATAACTTGGTTATAGGGATTGACAGTCTAGTAAAGAGTCCTATTCAATTTCCTTGGAACAAATTCAATCATTGAAACTAGTGATCCTTCATGTTAGTATTTACAGATGTAGTAATTTTTAAAGTGAATTTTTAGGATATACTAACCAAAATGCAAGGAAAATTATGTTTTCATTGTTTACAGAAAGATACACAGATAATCAAAAATTTACCTAAGAATACACATGTAAACTCAATATGGCTTAGACCTGAACTATCTGTTTTTAAAGTTTTCATAGTAAAAACAACTCTCATAGTATACTTTTATCAAATTGCAAATAAAGAATTCACTTTAAAGCAATAATTTATATATATAACCCTTTATTTTGTGCTTGTGAGTCAAATATGTTTGTATGTGAACAAATTAAATGAAACTAGCAATAAACTAAAGGTATTAATCATATAAAAATGAACCAAGGAAAACATACTAAATTTGTATTTTCTACATTGCTCACATTCACCACCTTAGTAATGAAAGGCCTATCAGTTACACAGCCATACAGAATCTTAATGGTATGAGGATCCACTAATTACTGGGTTTGAACTCCTGGGCAGTTATCTAACTTCTAAAGAAACACAACGTTGTTAAAAGCTCAAGGCTTAAAATGTAGACTCCCTGGGTTCAAATCCCAGCTCCACCACTATTAGCCATAATATTTTGGAGAAAGTTACTTAACTGCTCTATGCCTCAGTTTCCTCACCTGCAGAAAGGTGTATCTACACCACAATGGGCTGTTTAAGAATAAGTTAATACATGCAAAAAATCATGGGCAGTGCCTATCACATTATAAGCACCTAATAAATGTCAGATTTTTAAATATTATGATTGTTTCCACCTCTAATAAAGATAAATAACTATTTCAAAAGGCTGTTATGTTAAATAACAAATGCGAAAAAAGCATGCTCAAACGCATGCAATACAGCAAGTGTTTCAATAGTGATAACTATTATTATCACTGAAAACAGAACTGATGGTAGTTTGATGAAGAGGATAGTAACACCACCACCCAGAGACCTTGCCTCCTCCTTGTTCGCCTTTCTATACAATTAGCCACCAAATTAAATACATTCTGCATCCCCCCAAATTTTAAAGGTTATCCCATTTTCTCCATCCTGACAGCCACTATCTTATTCAATCCCCCATGCGTGTTCCCTAGCCAGACCAACGCTTCAGCCTCCTATCACTGCCTCGACTCCAGTATGCCCCATTTCAACACATTCCTCATACTGTAAGCTGAGTTAGTTGTCTGGCTCTGTTTTTTAAGAAGTCAAATCATGCCATTCACCTCTTTTAAAAATTATTATTATGTTCTCAGCACGGAGAGTTAACTTCTGAATTGTTTGCTCTTCAATTAGTTGGAAAAGACAGTCAATTTTAAAAGAACTAATGTTAAAAGAAAGAACTGATGTGTTATATTTTGAGAATTACTGAAAGCTACAAATCTTGAGTCATATTTAGGACAAAGAAAGTGTTTTTAAAACAAAAAGTCTCAAATCAACAGATGAATTTTACTGCATCTTCAACATATCACAAATAGATCTGGCATTGTGTTATTTCCATAGCTGGACAACTCTCAGATCTTATTCATCAGCCTGAGGAACTGTTTTGTTGTTTTTTTTTTTCCCCAGAGACTTAGATATACCATCTAAAATTTTTCTGATAGCCTTTATTTCAACTGTTGTGGCCTGCTGAATCAAAGCAGCTGAATTTGGTACAAGTTCAGTGTCATATTCTTCAAGAATTAACTCATCTTTTTGGACTTGAGATACTAAACAAGTAATACCTGGCCTCATCTGAACCCTAAGGATATATCTTTCACTCAAGAAATTTCAGATTTCTAGAAGCAGCCCACTCTCCTGAATAACGATATTGATGGGGAAGTGAGCATACACAGACCTTATCTTGTGATGGAAACCCCCATCATGTTTTGTACATGATTTACAAACCATGTGATAAGTAGCCAGTCCCTTTCTATTTCCTATCTCTTGTCAAGCCGAAGCCTCTTCTTTTTCTTTCAAAGGAAACTGAGTTCTGCTTTACCACGATTGAAGTCCTCCCACAGGGCTCCTCTGGACCCTTCACAATTACCGTGTCCCTTCAGCTTAATATGGACATTTCTGGAATGTTGACAAGTTCAGTTGCTGAAAATGGTCTTCATTCTCACAGCAGATGTAGCAAAGAACATCACTTCCCTCTTTAACATCTGCACTCAGCCTAAACCTTAAGAAAACTTTTTCAAATTCCCAGATTTGGGATGCCAATTCTTTCAAGATCTGCCTCGTCCACCTACCCCATCTCATCTTTTTTCACTCATTTACTTTGCAATGTAAAGTAGGCTCTACAACTCTGAACTACTTGTGGTTCCTCAAACTTGTCAAACTCTTTATCATTTTCCTGTAAGACTAGAGCATTTTATTCCTTCCTTACTCCAGCCTATTTAATTTTTCTCTTGGATAATTCAACTTCTATGCAAACAATGCCATTCCCTAACATCCTGTTCAATCCTATCCTCATTTTTTACCTTTCAAGCTAGATGAAGTTTATAATTAGTATTATAAAACGATATTAAGATTTAAAACCTGCAAAGTTTTCAACATGGGCAAAAGAAAGAAAACTCTGGTTCTTAGCAGACTCAGCAGTCTTGTTTCCTCTTTATTAGCTCTAAGATCTAAGCAAAAAACGAAATGGAGATCTAAGCGAACAAAAGTCACTTCTAACTCAAGACTTTAGGGCTCTATGATTTCAGCTTTAGATCAAGAATATGATAGTGAAAGGAGAATGTTAAAAAAAAATGAGAAAAATATTAAAATGTTAAAATTCCAGCTCCTGCTATTCAACTATTTTCAAAAGTGAAACCACAGGTATTTTCCTATGTCTTAAAACAAATCATTGACAGACACAAAACTAAATTTAAAAGAGTATATTTCAAAAATGAAATTAATATATATTCTCCTTCCTTCATTACTTAAATTTATTTAATGTATTGATTTTTAAACAAAAATTATTTTTATCTATTTGGTTTCATGCTACAATTACTAAAGCCTTCTAAGAAAACTGAGGAATAAATGACTCCCCCATGTGGAGGTCAGCTTACACAGACCCTCTCTTATTAATAAAGCCTGGCAAGTCATTTAAACCTCAATATGCTACAAATTATAAAGTTGAACTCCAAAGGTGAAAATTATAATTTTTAACCTAACAAATTAATAAAAAATTGATTCTAAACTAACAAACTTATGACAGAAATAATTTTTAAAATAACAGTAATGTCTTTAAGGAACAGGTTTGAAAAATTTAAATTAATGTTTTGTAAATCAAATACTTTAACAATTTTAAGGCAAGATAATCATTTCAACATGTAAATATGTTTCTAAAGATTTTTTTTAAATTTCTAAATGAATCAGGTGGGATGTTTATTGACTAAGCATTAAATGTTTAAACATCAACAATTTGATATATAATTATAGCACTTTTACTAGTAATATTAGAAAATGAAGAGGCTCAATTTATTGTGAAACATATCAGAAAAAGAAAAGCTGAGAAGAATTATCCTGAATGAGATCCTAGATTAACAAAGCTAATCACTGAAGAAAAATCAAGTTAGTGTAATCAGCCAAGCAATTAGTTAATATAGTTAAATTAAAATGTCTTAAAATTAGGAATAAAAGTTTCAAGCTCCCTAATATTACAACAGTATTCCAGTCTCAGAGAAGATTCACGATGAATGTTCAATGTAAGCATATTTTCATTTATTATTTATTCAGTATCCTTCTTTTCAGGTTCAATAATAAGACACAAATGCAAAAAAACTCAGAAAGTAAACATTTAAAAACATTTAAACAAAAATAATGTGATGATGGGAGGGGGGCTACTAGGAAATGGAAGCATAGATAAACCAAATATCATACAACTTTTAATGGGTCTTTCCACTTTGTCATATCAAACATATCTAAGAGAAGTGACAAATGTACTTTTGTTTAATAAGAGTCTATAACTTCTACCCTTAATTGGGACCAAGTCTTCAGTGTATAATAAAATAATAAAGGCACTACAATTAGAAGATTTTAAAAGTATTTTCATTCACTGTCCAGCCCATACAGATTTTAAAAATTAATCCAGGGCAGTGCAACGGTAGCTCAGTGGCAGAATTCTTGCCTGCCATGCCAGAGACCCGGGTTCGATTCCCAGTACCTACCCATGCAAAAAAAAAAAAGTAATCCAAGCATTTATACAATTTCAATCTCCTATACCTAACATGACTCATATTATAGTCATCTAAATTCTTCCTCAACATGGTCAATTTTGCATACAGTTTAAAGAACATGAGACCTGAAACTAAGGGTCCTGGGTTTTGGCATCAGCTTTGCCATTAACATAGAATGCAATTTCTCCTCAGGCAGAGTAAAAAGTTAGAATAAAAGAAATTCTTAAGTACAAATGTGTAAAAATCCAGCTCCTGATTTTATTTTCAACACCTAAATTTCATGTTTTTATGGCATTTAAATTTCTGAAAGTAAAATTATGTAGCTTAAAATAGGTTTCCATTTTCCTTTTTTATCTCTGAAACTAATATCCTATTTTTATAGACTACAATCTAATAATAACATTACTAAATGTCAATATGATTTTGTAGAGGAAATACTCTAATTTTACAGAATAGAAAATCATGGATTAAAGTTTAAAATGTGCCCAAATCTTCAGACCTTTTAAAATATACATACATTTTACTAAATCTATAATCTACAAAACAGTTTTTACTGAACTTTTTTTTTTTTTAATATTTAGTTGATTGTGAAGTTCCCTTTGAATTATAATCCAATTGAAGAAAAGGAAAAATATTTGAGTCTTGTTTAACCAAAAGTTGCTACTGGCAAGCGACAGAACTGAGAATCATATCCAGATCTTCTGACTCCAAATCCCCTATATATCAAAACATAAAATAAAACTGTATTATATATAAAGTCCCATTATGGCTTTCAACAATGAAATTTTAAAATATGCCAAGATTTTAAAATAATAATATGTACAAAGGAAATATAAATAAAAAATAATAAAGTTATAAAGTTTAAAAATAAAGTCTAGTTAAGAAGTCTGACAGATTTAATAGATCCCTAAAGCATTTACAAAGTGTAAACATGGAGATTTCCTTTCTTTTCTCTACAGGAACTTGTAATATCACACTTTTTAAACATGAAATAGCGATTATTATAAATATGGTCTTGATCTGAGCGTGTATTTCTAATCAAAACTTCTTAATTGCCCAATTTATACAATAATGACATTAGCTGAATTATGCTCTAGGCTGCTTCAGGAACCACCTCAGCATAATTAGCACAATATTGAAATGACTTTTAACTCAAAGTTTGAAAAAGCAAACATATTTGATGGTTTCGTTAATATAAATGTTTTATCTGTTATGAAATTGTAAAAGTAAAGCTTTTCCAAATGAGTGCCAGGAGAATTTAGAGTAATTAGTAAACTACTAAGAAATGGCTAAACTAAAAATTCTAATACTTACTTTGTTACTTTGTGTCACAAGAATACTCCCACCCCCAGGTTTCAAAGGCACCTCTTCCATTGCTCCAAACACATCAGTCTCAACAGAAAAAGTCAGTTCTAGACCCAGATCACTAATATCATTATCTAAAATCCACTGTAAATTTTTGGCGTATTCTGGATCAATGGATGCTACATCTTGATAATTTACAGGAATACCTAAAAATGCAAACATACAACAGTTATATTCTAAATTTTCTTGCTTCTCCTTATCTATTTAACGGTAAAACACTGCCCTCTACAGATAATCTGTAAAACTGCAAAATATAATGCAATTCAAGGCATAATGTAAATGGATGCTAACTCCTGAATTTGGAAGTCCGTTAAATTGAGTGTATGTGTCTTCTACATTCTTATAATGCTATTTTTCTCTGAAACAGCTATCCATAAAATTATTATAAATTCCTAAAGTGCAATTCTCACAAGTTTATTCATATTAATGAGCATTCACACTTAAAATGGGAAAGGAAAAAAACAACTTTTAGCAAAGGATGTCAAAAAAGTATGTCCTTTCTCTCTCCTTCATACCCAAAGATGACTTTCATATACAGATGGTCTCCAAGAAAAATAAAAAGTATCTCATCCAAAATGCCACCACTTTGTTATTTAGTTTTCCCTGAAACCTGTAAGAAAAACACTTTAAATAAATGTTAATAGAAACAATAAAAGAGCCATACCAAGAATGTGCTTGTAGAATGATCTCGTGAAGTAAATGTTGACCAACTGCCTATGATTCAAAGCTAATCCCAAGATTTGCCCAGCAAACCGAAAATAGTTCAAGTGATCAGGATTTACATAGGAATTGCTATTAGGTTGAAAAGTTGTTCCTATAAACATAAATACACAAAATAATTCATTCTTTAAAAATCTATATGCAGGAGAGAGAGGGAGCGAATTTTAATGCAGTTATATTAATTCACATAAAAGTTCAACAAATTAAGGCTACATTATGTATAAACTTCCACAGGAATGTTTTTAGTAGAATATACCAACTGGCAATGGAAATGGGAGTACAAAAGATAATCAATTCACATGTACTTATCAAAGTAAATCTGTTTGCAGAAATAAAATTTCAGAATACTTTTTACTAAAAGTAGTTAGCAAATCTGTCAGAGCAAGCCTGGAAATAATATATAAAGAGATCATACATATAGACACACACACACACATTTTCCAGGGCATATGGCAATAACTACTAGGCTGTGAAGTATGGCAGACACTGTTCATTTATCTTTACATGCCCAGTGCAATAGGTATTCACTGTTTTTGCTTCTTAAGGAATAGAGAATTATAAGAGAATAACTAAAAATGTTAAATGTACAATGGCTAGGTAATAGACGTAATCAGTGAACTGATACCTGTTAACAACTGTCAGAATATCACCAACTCCACAAGTCAATGGATTCATCCTCATGACAAATAAGTATAAACAGGTACCACGGAGGTAAAAGTAAAAGTGACAAGGGCAATAGATACCTCTTACTGTCAAAATCTAGTGCAATGGAAAAGACCAGATCGAAGACCTCAACTTTAAATATAACTCTTCTTCCCTATACTTCTGTGACAACCAATAACTGGGAATACAGAGTCACTCACTCGTTCAACAAATATTTTTTGAGCTGATGCTATGTACTATTCTACGCCCCTGGGCTAAAAGAAAAGTAACTGTTAAATCTTTCTAATGAAATAACATCAAGGAAAACAGAAGGAAAAAATAGAAAAGAATTGGAAAGTGAAAAGTTTAGTCAATCAGTATACATATTTTGACAACAATCCACTTTGTACTTTGTTGATCTTTGATTTATCAGTGTTGGCACTGGACTAAATTGTCAAGACAAGTTTATTTATACATAAGGTAGAAATTATGCAAGGTTATGGCTGAATGATTTAAGTGGGCCACATGAAACTAGGGGCCATATTTACTTCTCAATATCTTTTGAGAATCCTTACTATCATGAGGCAAGACTGAAAATTAAGTCAAAGCAAAATTCTATGAGATTTCAAAATACTTCAAAAACAAAAATATCCACAATTTCAAAAATGTAATATTTGAGAATATTCACAAATATTTTTTAACCTGTTAAAATAGTGAATGCTTAGGGTTGCTGAAGAACCAACAAAAACGTTTGATTACTTTATTTTCCTCCCCTAGCTCTGTGTATAATTCCTTCTCTAGATAAATACTTTCTGGGAAATCTGGGTTACTAAAAAGATAAGTATAAATTAAAAGGAAAAAGGAAACAGAAAAAAAATCTTCAGGAAAGGAATAACTGTATTTAATTTGAAAACTAGTTAAAACAGAATATGTGGTTTATGCTTCAAGTTGAAAATAAATGTATTTATCACCCTCCCAACTATATTCATGCCTCAGAAAAATCCTATTGCACAAGAAAATAACATTTTCATAGTAGAATAATAATAACATGTAATATTTATTTCATGCTTTCTATGTGTCAGGCACTGGGCAAAGCATTTACATATAACGGCTAATTGATTTCTCCCTATTGCCATAAAAGATAGGCTATCCCCATTTTCCAATGAGGAAACTGAGCTTCAGAAAAGTTAAGTTTATTGGCCCAAGTTCATACAAAAAATGTAGCAAACCGAGGGTTCAAACCCACTGTAACAATAAAAGCCAAACTCTTAACCACAATACTACACTGATTCTCTGTATTAAGCACCTTAATATGATTACAAGTTTTTTAAAAAATTATTATATATATCAGATCTATGCATGTGTTTCCCATATTTAGGAATTTTTAGCTCTTAAATGTAATTCTCTTCATGTCTACTAAATATAAGAACAAGGAAATATTTAATATAAATTTATCCCAAAGAGATCTGTATGATTACAAAAAAGACCAATCACAATCTTCATAGTCTATATGCTTCAACATATGCTCTGTTATAAACTGGTACTATAAGAAGTACCTCTACTAATGATTACATATCAGTTTTTTCAGTTATTATCTAAATAGATGGACTCAGAATAATGGACTATAAAGAAAAGAAATAAGCCTACAATATAGGGCCAAAATACTAAATCTACCTTCAAAGATCAGGCCTAATTAATTAAACTTGCTGCCTCACGAAACTTGTTACAAAATCAGGGATACCAAATTCACCTCAGAGCAAATAATCAAAGGTTATTACAAAGTTCAAGAAGGTAATCCCATATTCCTAAGTCTCTTCAAATAAGCAAAGTGTGCCCAAGGAGCCCATCACTCAGGTGAATGCCTCCAGCAACCTGGCACCATCCTTCGTATTAAGTAACGATGTGCTGCTGGTTTTCGTTGCAAGCAATCAGAAGCTACAATTTATGAGGCCCCTTATAAAAAAAAATGTAATACTAGAGAAAAAAAGGATTTTCAGGAAAGAAAAAACAAGGAACACTATGAAGCATTTAAATGCTTTGAAATCACATCTTCACTTGGAAGGTAGGTCTTCGTTAAGTTAGAGAGCTCTCAAATATACCTCACACAAATGAGATGGCAATCATTTCTATTTGGTCTGTAATATCATATCACTCTATTTGTCACAAGCACTATCTCAAGAGAGTTATTATATCATATGGTTAAATAAGAGTTTTTTAGTTGCCAAATCTTGATCTTTGAAAAGAACTGAAAATAAAGTTACTACACATAAATATATTATTAGTTAAGACAACATTGTGATTTCTAGACTTTGGTTTTCATGACCAAAATTTTAAGTTTTGCCCATGCACCTGAAAAAAAAATTTTTTTTTTTTTTAATTTTAAGACTTGGAGACTTAAATAGGGTTAGCAAATGTTATTTTTTTCCAAATAAAGACTTCAATTGTTTTGATATTTTTAAATCTTCTAGCACCATTATTTCACAAAAGAAAATTTTAACTAAAAAAAAAAATAGACTAAAAGACAACCCTTAAACTTAATAAATTTAGTTTTATTTTACAAAAGATTGATGAAAACTTCCCTGGGGTCAGCACTAGTCCCTGGGACAAGCATTTGGAAACCAACTGTTCAGAGGAAAGAATGCTAGGAGGTTCCCCACTCATGATTCTACCAATTACAAATTATGTGAATAGAGGCAAAAAAAACTCTAAATTTCAGTGCTTATAATGCTCTGTGTGGCTCACTGGCTATTGTGGGATGCAAAGGATAAAATGTAATATAGTAGTTTGAAAAATGTGACATGTCACAGAAAAAGTCATCTAGACCACACAACTTACCATCAGCTGACTGGGTAAACAATGCATAATCGGGATTGACTATCTCATTAGACAGAATATCAAACCACTCACGCACAACACCTTGACCCTGAGTTCAAGAAAATAAAATTAAACATCAACAGAAATAATATTATTTAGGGAATTTTAAACTCATTAAATGTCTTCCATATTATTAAATATTAAACTGTATTCAAGTATATTTCAACTTTTATACACAGTGATATTTATACCCACCATGCCTTCTTCTCCATGAAATCGTACAGCAATCCCTTGCTTTAGCTTTGCACAATTTGCTTTTGACACAACTTCACAGCTACTCCTAAAAATGGAATCTAAATTCGTAGCATTGATTAATTTTACATATTAAAATTTACAATAACAAACTACTTTTTATCTCATACAGCTATCAGTTTCTTTGTTAAACATACCTCTGTGAACCAAGAGGATATCGTTTTCATTCACTGGTCTGTGTACCATGTCTGAATCTGGTTGTCCTGAATGCAAATGTTCATAGAACCATTCACAGCGATCCTTAAATGGCTACCCCAAAAATAACAGTAAAATATGTTAACAATATTTTAGTCATCTAGCTAGCAAAGTCACTTAACCAGCATTCTTAATCTCCTTTCCACAAATTATCATTCTTAGACCTTTATTTATGATAAGCATCTAACATTTCAACAACTATTCAGAAAGAGACAGATCTTAGCTGAAATACTTGGAATACCTAGAGAATTTATTTTCCAAAATTTTCTACATTTTAACAGAAAAGATTTGACAAACCAGAAGGTTATATCTAAGAACTTAGTATCTGATATGCAATTGAACATATTTTCTCTCAATTTCTTTTAAACACAAGGTTTATAAGAATGAATTTTCATATGCAGAAAAAATTACGTTGCATGTTCCATTTAATTTTTCATCAAAACAGGCTTTATGCCTAACTTTATTCTTATATCTATCTTTTGGAATACATGCAACAAGCAGAGAAGAATTTGTTACCCTAATTTTTTCCCTGAAAATTGAAGAATAACATCTTTTGAATAAAGTCTCTACCTTTTGTTTTATCTGTCAGGTTAGCAAACTGCAGCTGATTTTTAAATTTTTATGATAAACAGAAAATATTATTGAGTACCTAGTATGTGTCTGACACTGCTAAGAGCAGCTGAGAAGAGACTGAAATTTTTTAAAAAAATGTATAAAATATCAAATACTAAACAGTGAAGTACAGAAAGTAGATGAGCTAAGAATTTAGAGATTGTGCAGATGCATGGAATGCAAAGGCTTCATGGGATAATGGTTTGAATTAGGACTTAAAACTGGATGGGACTTCCTCTGGTAGGAAGAGAGAGGACACACCAAGCTTAGATAAGGCAAAAAGCCCAGAAGGAGAAATTGTGTCTCTTTGCAAGATGTAGTGAAAGTACGGGCGTAACAATAGTCCTACCCCACACACGCTGAAGGAAATAAGTTTGTAAAAGTAAACTGAGGACATAATTATGGATTCTGAAAATCCAATAAAAGATACACGGGCCATTGTGGCTATGTGGTCAGAGGAATAACATCATAAATGCAATAATTAAATAAGTCTAGCATCAGTATAAAGGAAGGAGGCAGCAGTAGCTGTAATAGCTACTAAATGATAAGGTCCTGATCATGGCAGGAAAAGAATAAGATAAATCTTAGAGCCACCATGCCTTAGAAAACAGATGAAACTTACTGTAGAACTTCTTAACAGAAATAGCCTAGAGGGGGGAATCTATATATACTCCACCGACCCAAATGAAACTGGTAGAAACATAATGAATACAGGTTTGGGGATTCTGAATTTAAGGTTACTGTGGAACATACATACTATTAGGGGCTTTAAAATACTGCCATGTGCTACAGCAAACACTACAAATCGAGTCATGCACACAACTGAAGCTGGAAACAGATTCAGGTCCCTTGTTCAATAGATTAAAGACACAAGGAAACAAACATTAAGAACAGAAAAGTTTATGATTACAGATCATGACTGCAAATATGCTTAACAAATGCTATAAACAGCTAGAAAAATCAAAGAACCATGGACACACAATATACCACAAAAGCCAAGTTATAAAAGATAAAGATGATCAGTACTATTCTACAACACAAAGAGTTATCTTTTAGGCAGCTTTTAAGACACTATTAATATCTTCATCTAAACTAAACATTAGTTTTTCAGTGAATAAAAAAGTATTTGCAAAGCCCCCTTTGGGGAATGGTGAGAATGGGGGAAAATTCAACCTCCCCAAGTTGAATTCTTGATATTCTCACAAGCAGTGTGGACAACCAAAGCTATAGGCTGAGCCCCAGTCTTGGGGGTTGTTCATATGAAACTTACCCCCACAAAGGATAGGTCAAGCCTACTTAAAATTAAGCCTAAGAGTCACCCCCAAGAGAACCTCTTTTGTTGCTCAGATGTGGCCTCTCTCTCCAGCCAACACAACAAGCAAACTCATGACCCTCCCCCTGTCTATGTGGGACATGACTCACAGGGGTGTGAACCTTCCTGGCAACGTGGGACAGAAATCCTAGAATGAGCTGAGACTCAGCATCAAGGGATTGAGGAAACCTTCTCGACCAAAAGGGGAAAGAGTGAAATGAGAGAAAGTGTCAATGGCTAAGAGATTCCAAACAGAGTCGAGAGGTTATCCTGGAGGTTATTCTTAAACATTAAGTAGCTATCACCTTGTTATTCAAGATGTAATGGAGAGGTTAGAGGGAACTGCCTGAAAATGTAGAGCTGTGTTCCAGTAGCCATGTTTCTTGAAGATGATTGTATACTGATACAGCTTTCATAATGTGACTGTGTGACTGTGAAAACCTTGTGTCTGTTGCTCCTTTTATCTACCTTGTCAACAGACGAGTAGAACATATGGAATAAAAAATAATTAATAGGGGGAACAAATGTTAAAATAAATTCAGTTTAAAATGCTAGTGATCAATAAAAGGAGGGGTAAGGGATACGGTATGTATAAATTTTTTTTTCTGTTTTCATTTTATTTCTTTTTCTGAATAAATGCAAATGTTCCAAGAAATGATCATGATGATGAACATGCAACTATGTGATAATATTGTCAATTACTGATTATATATGTAGAAAGGAATGATCAAAATAGGAATTTACGTTTGTTTGGTGTTTTTTGGTATTTAAAAAAATAAAATAAAAAATTT
>PVIY010033885.1:0-27660 GCA_004026745.1 Myrmecophaga tridactyla | reverse complement strand
TTCATGAAGCTCCCCAGGAGGCGTCTTCCTTCTTTATCTCCAAAGGTCGCTGGCTGGTGGACTCTCTACTTCGTAGTGTCACTCTCTCTGAATCTCTTTCTCCAAAATGTTTCCACTTTTATAAGACTCCAGTAAACCAATCAAGACCCACTCAAATGGGTGGAAACATGTCATCCCCTAATCCAGTTTAACAACCATTGTCGACTAAATCACATCAACCAGGGAGATGATCTCATTACAGTATTGAATAGGGATTATTCTACCTTTATGAAATGGGATTATATTAAAACATGGCTTTTCTTAGGGGGCATACTTCCTTTCAAACCAGTGCTCTAGGCACCAGCATTAGGGCCCACAGGGAGCCCCTTCCCCATGGTCAGTTATTTCTGAGCCAGGATGAGACCAAGATAAGACCCTGATCCACATTAAGCATGCTGCAGGGCTCCTCATGGCCCTTCCCTATCTCCCACACCCTCTGTGCACAGAGACTGTTCATCTTTCGGCAGCAGCTCAGTGCAAGGGAAGAGCACAGAGCCAATCAGCAGCAGGTCTTATTACTTTTGGAAATAACTGCAAGGGTGCCCTTGTGTGTGTGTGTGTGTGTGTGTGTGTGAAGTCAGAAGACACAAGTAATTCTAGAATGGTTATCACATGACCTGACTCTTTTCACATTTGTGAGGTTTGGGAAAACCAGGCAAGCCAGGAAAAGGTGCTCTCAGTTGGCACCATATAATGTCAGAGCTAGAAGACTCCAGGTACTTTTGCAGATGCCTTTTTAAAAAGCTCTGATCACTACCAGAGGGCTTCCAGTGGCCATCTTGTCCACCAGAGCTCACCTGCATGCCCTTACATGAGGCTTGCTGATCCCTGTCCCCACTTCCCAAGGCTGAACATTTGTCCCATGGTTGGATCCTCACTTTGGAAAGTACTTGTCTGTTTTTTCACCTATGTTCTGAAAAATTATCTTTCTTGCCACAACCTTTAATGAGCTCTGGGAGGGCATCTGGGTCACAGAAGCAGTAAGGACAATTCCCAAAATCCAAAATTCATAGACAATAGGAGAGAACCCAGGCTTCTGTTAAAATGTAGATGGGAACTGAAATGTAAAAGGGCATTTCCCAAAGCCACACAGATAACTGATGTTTGGGGAAGAGGGGCACAGATATGACTGTGACATGGCTTATGTTGCAAGGCCTGTGCTGAAGGTCCCTCTCTCATGCCAAGGAAACTTGGTACCTTGCTCTCTGCACTTCCAATCCCAACACAGAACATTCCCTAGGTCTACTTAGTGAGCATCACTCAATCCTATTCCAGTATAGGTTAACAAGAATCTATTGAGCCCTCACAATAGCCAGCTGCTGCTAGGCATTTGGCCTGTTTGTAAACCTACACACATTTCAAACTATTTGAAGCCGGAACTGTGTTAAATTCAGTTCTGTGCCCACTCCCACCTACAAACTCTCTCTACTCCTCCTCCTTAGCCTATAAGTTTAGCTCAGATGAAACATAAGTAAATGTTGAATGGATGCAGTTGAAGAAAGAGATGTACCATTGGCCGCAGAAGCTGAGTTCCTTTAGCTTAAGTGTCTGTACCCCCTATGTTGTGTTTCTAAACGTTTCAGTTTGTTTAGAAGGATGTGAAAAGGACTTTTGTGTTGCACAGCTGCACCAACTCATATAAGAAATAATTGAGACAATGAAACAATCATGTCATTGCCTTATAGTATAGTTGTTTGTTGTGCTTACCATACGGTGCATCCCTGGAAGCCTCCTTATGGCAAGATTTTGCTTTTCTGTAGAAGCACTACTTTAATATTATATATGGGGAATTGAGTTCTGGATCAAGGGGTCAGCACCAAATAGATACAAGGGGTCAGCACCAAATAGATACAGCACCAAATAGAAAGCTATGTTTGCTCAGTAAAGATATTTGGAAAGCATAGTTGTTCTTGGTGTTATCTGGAAATAATTATATAAGTGCTTGGTGTTGTGAGGGCAGCAGGATCCACAAAGACAGCATCTCTACTCTCACAGTCTCCCATCTTGGTACCTTGGCACCTTGGAGATAAAGTATGGGTACAGAGAACTCTCCCATGGGGCAGGCTGAAGCCAATGCCACCAGAGAGGTGGGAGGGGAGCTGGGGTCCAGTCTCAGCTCTGTGTACCCGAGAAGCCCCACAGAGGAAGTGGCATTTAAGTCAAGCCTTGAATGATGGATAGGACTGGAATATACAAGGAAGCAGCTGCATAAAACATCACTGTGCAAAGGATACAAAGAAATAATTGTTAGAAATCGACCAGTTCATAATTATTATTCCTGTAATGATTTCGGAAAGCAAGAGGTTGGGTAAACAAAAAGTAGAGATGTATAGATTTTGAATAACAATTAACAGACCTGATAAATATTTGTCAAATATTTATTTTCTATCTCTATCATCTCATTCTCTGTCTTCCTTTCTCATCATCATCATGTAGCATCATCTATTTATCTGTCACTACTCCCCAAACAAAAATATTCATTCTTTTTTGGATACCAATAGGGAATTAACAAAAAATTTAAATGATACAAGCCACATTCTTAGACTAAAAGGCAAAAGAATTTTTAATTTTTCCTTTTAATTAAGTACTTTCCAAGTATTAATTACTTGGAAATTAGAAGAGTGACTATGTAATTTTGGATTAAAGAGGAAATAAAAATAGAAATCTCATCCTATTTTGAAGCTAATGGCAGTAAAATCATCATCATGCATGATAATACACAAGATATGTTTATAAGCACACACAGGGGCAGGTATGTGTACTATCAGATAAGCAGCAGGCCTGGTAAGGGCACAGATGCGTGAGAATTGGGAGTTAGACTTGACACTCTTCACATCCACTCCTCTGCCAACTGACCATGGGTTTAACTTCTTCTTTGTTTTCTTTTTGCATGGGCAGGCACCGGAAATCGAACATGGGTCTTCAGTATGGCAGGCGAGAACTCCGCCTGCTGAGCCACTGTGGCCTGCTTAGGTTTAACTTCTGGGCCCAATGTGTTAAGAGAAGATAATACTGGGGAATGTTGAGGTGGAGGGGGGGAACTTCTGTACACTTTGTATGGCCCTATTTTCAGTATGCAGGATACATTTTTCAGTACGCAGGAACGATTGAAATAAAATTAACTAAGCACTCAACTCAATATGCTAGAAGGATATAGCAAAGAAAACCCAAAAAGAATAGAAGGGAGAAATAATGATGAAAGTGAAAATATTGAAATTTAGAAAAGAAAGAGGAGACACAATCAATAAAATAAGTTTATTTTGAAAGACTCAAGAGAGAAAACTTGAACAGCATAAAAAACCTAGAAGAAATTGCGATGTTTATTTGCTTCTAAAATAAAACAACAGACATTTTCTGCTCTCATCTATAAGCTTTTCTAAATCCTAGGCAAAGATGGAAAGTTCCCTAAATCATTCTGCAAGGCCAGCATCACCTTGGCCCACTAGGATTCACTGAGGATAACAACTTTCATGCTCTGAGAGTGATTGACAAGAAGCAGCTCTAAAGAAATTGGTGGTTTATTTTCATTATATATCAAGAAGTCAGGCCAAGGGCAGCAATTTAAGGATGTCATTCGGGAATGAGGCTCATTCTTTCTCTCTTCTCTGCCACCCTCAGTGCATGGTTCTCGAGCTTGTGTGGGCTGCTGTAGCTCTAAGCATGATATAGGCATGAGGGTGAAGGGAAAAAACAGGTCTTGGGATTCCACCTTTTTATTCAGGAAGGCAAACTTTTCCCAGGGCCTGCTATATATACCTTTCTTCACCAGAGTATGCCTAGCTGCAAGAAAGGCTGGGAATAAAGTATTTTGCCTCTGGGCTCTAGAGTAAGAGCTGTGAGATAAAGGAGCGGGAATGGGTGCTCAATCAGTCAGCCTGAAATGTTTTCCATGCCACCCAGAACAAGCTTAGCGTACAGGACAGGCATAGGTAGACGTGTCCTTACCTAAATCAAGGGCAGCCTCCAGAAGTCTGCAGCACATGCATTTCTTAGTGGTGAAACATTAGAGTCATCTACACTGAAGTCAGGAATGAAACAAAGATGCTCAATCTCACCGCTAACAGACACTCGGTATTATGGAGGAGAAACTATTCAGTGCAACAAATCTCTAAAAATAAACAATACATACTGAAATGGAAGAGTCAAAACTGTCATTGGCAGATACATTGGTCTATCTAGAAAATTCAGTAGAATCAATAAAACTAATTAGAACCAATGAGATTTCAGTGATGTCTAGAGACAGAATCACTAACTTACTTATATATCAGCAATAATCAATAGAAATTATTGTGGGAAATATCCTGTTCACCATAGCCACAAACCTATAAAATATGTAGGAATAAACCAAATAAGACAAAATTATTAAGTTCTAACATATATAGAAAGCTTCTATACATCAAATAAAAAAGGAAAACCATAATTTTAAAATGGTTCAGAAATAATTCAGAAAAAAGAAATATAAATACATATATAAAGAGACCATAAACAAATCAAACGGCAAATCTCAGAGGAATTAAATGAAAATAATGAGGTATTTTTCATTCTAAAAATGAAAATGGTGAATATTATCAGGTGTTTGTGGGGGTGAGTTGGAAAGGGTATTGTTAGAATATAAATTAATTTATCCTTTTTGGTGAACAATTTGGAAGTCTCCATGGAAAAAAAATAGGCATTCCTTTTAATCCAGAAATGTGAGAGAAATACTTCTATATTCACATGTGAGAGACATGTTCTTAGTTTCAAGTCACCACATTTACCTTGGAATTTTCTGCAGAATTTACACTAGATAAGTGAGAATATGGAGTAGACTGCTAACAGTAGATCTCTCCCACTGATTCAAGCAATGCCTCTGGCAGATAAAGTTACTTCAAAGGACTCAAGTACAGGCAGACAGGAACTGAAGTCAAAACCTGAAATACAGGGCTGGGTAAGTTAATGGTCTCTGTTTTCATCCTTTGTCTCCTGGCTTTGACCTGAGACCATACTGAACCCTGGAACTGTGAAAAACTGACAGCTAAGACTCCAGGAGCAAACTTCTATTTCTAATCAGAAGATAGGGAAAGGGTCCCCCACATGCCAGAGTGTGCTTGTGTTCCCCTTTGTTTATCTACCCCGACTCTTATTTCCAGCCCTGCCCTGAGGCCAGCCCTAGTTGAGGAGCTGTGCAGCCAGCACATACCTAAAACTCCTAAAGAACATAAATCTGTGTTAGTTATCTATTGCTGTGTATCAAAACCTAGTAGCTTAAAACAAAAAACATATACTATCTCAGCCAGTTTCTGAGGGCCAAGAATCTGCAGGTAGCTGAGATAGCTTGAGAGAATGGCAGCCCCACACTTTCCAAGGGTTTGCAGTTTGTGGTCTCTTCTGAGATGGCCATCAAGCTCTTGGCTGGGGTTGCTGTTTCATCTTGGCTGAGGCTGGAGAGCTGCTTCTGAATTCATGTGATCTTGTCAGGAGGATTTAACTCATCAGCCCTCAGATGTCTCCATGGCAGATGGCTTCTTCCAGAGCTAACGATGCAAGAGAAAGTGAGCACCAGAATCCAGCCAAGGTGGAAGCTACAGTACCATATAACTTAATCTCAGAAGTGTCAGAAAAGAATTCTGTCATAAGCTATTGGTTAGCCAGATGAACCCTGTCCATAATGGGAGGAGACAACACAAGACACATACCACCTCTTTGGCAAGAAAAACTGTGCAGAGGGCCCTCCATGCCCCCAAAGTGTGGTGGAATCCCTGTTATTTTTTGTTTGTTTTCTTTTGTTCTTCTGCCTTTCAGGTGGTTTGTTTGCTTGGAACTGCAGAATGGAATGGGAGGTTGTTCTCATTTGAAAGCTGCCAGAATGCAATATACCAGACATGGAATGACTTCTAAAAAGAAGAATTTAATAGGTTGCAAGTTTACAGTACTAAACCTGTGAAAATATCCAAATTAAAGCAAGACTATGGAAATATCCAATCTAAGGCATATAAGGAAAGATACCTTGGTTCAAGAAGGTTGATGATGTTCAAGGTTTCTCTCTCAACTGGCACATGGCAAACATGGTGACATCTGCTAGCTTTCTCTACAGGCTTCATGTTTTATGATACTTCTCTGGGGGCATTTTACTTCTTCATCTGCAAAAGTCTCTGGTGGTGTGGGCTCTAAAACTTTTTCCAAAATGGTTCCTTCTAATGGACTCCAGTAAGCAACCCCACCTTGAATAGGTGGTGACACATCTCCATGGAAACTACTTAATCAAAAATTACCACCCACAGTTGGGTGGGTCACATCTCCATGGAAGCAAACAGAAAAGTGCCACCCAGCAAAATTAAATGGGGATTAAAGGACATGGCTTTTCTGGAGCACAAAAAAGATTCAAACCGACACAGAGGCTAACATCCTGAAAGCCCCATTATTCTGGCTAAAGGAATCAGGAAAAGGGACCCTGGAAGCTGAAAAAAGGTGAGAAAATCTCAAACTGGAGAGGAGGTTCCCCTAAATCTGTGTATGAACCAAGGTATGTCCTGGGGTCACCCCAAGCTGAGCACATGGAGTGGACTCAAACAAGCATAGCAAAGCCTTTGAAAGCAGAACTATGACATAATATACCTCCCCAAGTTCCAGGCTTACCTGAGGGATGCAGGTGTTGGGTATGCCCTTTCCCCATGTAGGCAGTAGTGATTGAGAGCACGTCCATCTCACTGTGAAGAGGAATTGCCTGTCCTTCCTCCTGAAACTGCCAGATAGATCTCACACCCTCCCCGCTAGTCCTCACCAGCCACTCTTACCCAAGAATGGTGCTGGTTTTCTCTCCATGCTGGTCCCTCCACTGGCCTTTGTCTACCTTACCCAGAGCATAAAGTTTTCAATGTTCATCCATGCTGCAGCATGTATTGAGTCTTCATTCCTTTTTATGGCTGAATAATATTCCTTTGTGTGGATATATCACATTTTCTTTATACGTTCATCTGTTAACGCACCTGTTTTTTTTCTTCTTTTGGCTATTATGAATAATGCTGCTATAAACATTGGTGTTCAAGTATTTGTTTGAGTTCCTGCTTTCAATCCTTTTAGGTAGATGCCTAGGAGTTGGATTGCTGGGTCATATGGTAATTCTATGTTCAATTTTTTGAGGAACCACCAAACTAGGTTTTTTTTTTTTGAAACCAAACTAGTTTTTTACAGTGGCTTCACCATTTTACATTCCCAGCAACAATGCATGAGAGTTCCTATTTCTCTACATTCTCACCAGCACTTGGTATTTTAATCGTAGCCATCCTTGTAGTTGTGGAGTGTTACCTTATGGTTTTGATTTGCATTTCCCTATAACTAATGGTGTTGAACACCCTTCCATGTGCTTATTGGCCATTTGTATATTTTCTTTGAAGAAATGTCCATTTAAGACCTTTGCCCATTTTTAAATTGGGTTGTCTTTTTGTTGTTGTGCTGTATGATTTTAAAATATATTTTAGATATTAAACCCTTATCATGTTTTGGTTTATGGTTTGAAACTATTTTCTTTCATTTTGTAGGTTGTATTTTGATTTTCTTGATGATACCCTTTGGTACATAAAAGTTTCAAATTTTGATGAAGTCCAATTTATCTATTTTTAATTTTGTTGCTTGTGTTTTTGGTGTGAAGTTTGAGAATCCATTGCCTAATACAAGGTCCTGAAGATGATCATGTTTTCTTCTAAGGCTTTTATAGTTTTCAGTCTTTGATCCATTTTGAGTTAATTTTTGTATATAGTATGAGGTAGGGGTCCACCTTCATTTTTGCATTTATCCCAGCACCATCTGTTGAAAAGACTATTCTTTCCCCATTAAGTGGGTTTGGCAACCTTGTCAAAGATCAATTGGCCATAGATTGAGGATTTATTTCTGAACTCTCAATTCAATTCTATTGATCTATATGTCTATCCTTGTGCCAGTATCACACTGTTTTACAATCAGGATGTGTGAGTCCTCCAATTTTATTCCTCTTTTTAAACATGTTTTTGGCTATTTGGGGCCTTTTACCCTTCCATATAAATTTGGTGACTGGCTTTTCCATTTCTACAAAGAAGGCTGTTGAATTTTGACTGGAATTTTGTTGACTCTGACATCTTAACAATAGGTAGCCTTCTAAACTACAAACATGGAATGCTCTTCCATTTATTGAAGTTATTGATTTCTTTTAGTGATTTTTTTAGTTTTCCTTTTATAAATCCTTTACATTGCTAGTTAAATTTATTCCTAGATTTTTTTAGTTGCTATTTTAAATGCAATATTTTTCTTGATTTCCTCTTTAGAGTACTGTTCAATCCTATTGCATAGAAATTCTACTGCTTTTTGCATGTTGATCTTGTACCCAACTGCAGTGTCTTGAACTATATACCCCAATTTAGACATGGTCTTACACTTGGTCTGCATTTCTGTCAGTGTGTACCCAATGTAATTAGGATCTCTTGAAGGTGTTATTTTAGTTAAGTTGTGGCCCAGCTGACTGAGAATAAGCTTAAGTCTGGATTACTGTAGTTTTTTTTTGTATGTTGTATTGTGGGGTCACATTTCATTCTTTTTCCATGTGAGCATCCCATTATTGCAGCACCATTTGTTGAATTTTGCTTGTTTGTTTGTTTTGTTGGTTTCTTTGTTTGTTTGGGAAGTGCATGGGCCAGGAATTGAACATAGGTCTCCTGCATGGCAGGTGAGAATTCTATGATTTAACTACCCTCACACCCCCTAAAGTTCTTTTTAAGGAGAGGAATTAAGTCATAGAGGGAGATAGTCATAAGGAGGTGACAGAAGCCAGAATTCAACAGAATCTGGAAGAGAAAGATAGGACTACATCATGAGGTAGGAAAGTCAGGGAACCCAAGGAATGCTGGTCAGCCAGAATGCAACCATTCCAGGAGTAAGCAAGCCTTCTAATCAGTGCCTTGATTTGAATTCCTGTTCTCTGAGAACAACAGCCAATAAATTCCTGTTGTTTAAGTCAACCCATTGTTTGGTATGTGTCATAACAGCCTGGGAAACTAAGACACTTCCATTTTGCTGAATTCATTTATTAGTTCTCTGTGCTGGTTTGAAAGGATTTGTGTACCCTAGAAAAATTTTAATTCTAACCAATCTTGTGAGAGCAATGGTTACTTCTAATCCCTATTCAGTATGATAGGGTTGGAAACTTGATTAGGTTATCTCCACGGAGATGTGACTCAATCAATTGTGGGTTTTAAACTTGATTAGATAGAGACCTGTCTCCACCCATTCTATCTGAGTCTTGATTAGTTTATTGGAATCCTATAAAAGACAAGACATTTCAGAGAGACTTCCTTTTTGAGAACAGGGAGAGAGCCACAGAATGATGAGAGAACCACAGAGTCTGCCAGCCAGCAACCTTTGGAAATGAAGAAGAAGAATGCTCCTGGGAGCTTCATGAAGTAAGAGGCCTGAAGAGGAAGCTAGCAGATGCTGCCATGTTTGCCACATCCCTTTCTAGTTGAGAACTTCATCAGCCTTCTTGAGTGATGGTAACCTCTTGTTGGTATCTTAATTTAGACGTTTTTCTAGATTTGCTTTAATTGGGACATTTTCTCGGCTTTAGAACTGTAAACTTGTAACTTATTAAATTTCCTTTGTTAAAAGCCATTCCATTTCTGGTATATTGCATTCTGGCAGCTAGCAAACTAGAACACTCTCATATCTTTGTTACAAATTGTTTTTTTGATTGTTTATATTTAGAGTCGTCATCTGAAAATAGGGAAAGTTTTGCTTCTTCCTTCCCAATTGGATGTCATTTATTTCTTTTTCTTGCCTAATCTCTCTGGCTAGAATTTCAATACAGTGTTGGATAGCAGTGGTGACAGTGGGTATCCTTATCTGGTTCCTGACTCAAGAAGAAACTCCTCAACAGACTTGTTGTTTTACTAACAAGTAAAAAACAGTGAATAAATAAAAAACCTAGCCCAGAAGAAAATAATTTGTGTGTTTCTAGAAATTTGTCCATTTAATTTTTTGGCATACAATTGTGTATAGTAACCTCTAAAAATCCTTTTTGTATCTGTAGGGTTGGCAGTAATGTCCCCTCCTTCATTTCTGATTTTATTTACTTTCATCCTCTCTCTTTTTTTCCTTGTCAGTCTAGCTAAACGTTTGTTGATTTTATTGATCTTTTCAAAAACCAATTTTGGTTTTATTGATTCTATTGTTTTACTATTCTCTATTCATTTATTTCTGCTCTAATCTTTTCTATTTCCTTCCTTATGCTTAGTTTGGGTTTAGATTGCTTTTCTTGTTCTAGTATCTCCAGGTATGAGGTTAGGTTACTGATATGAGATTTCTTCTTTTTTTATTTTTCATTATTTTATTTGATTTATTTTAGTGTTTATGAATGTCAAACTTTGATGGCATGCCCTCAAACATAAAGTTTGGTCCACTAAAAGTTATAAATCTTCCTCCTATAAAAAAATAAATTCAACCTTATGATTGGAAAACAAAACAGAACAGAGAATTTTGGCATAGGCCTATGAGTCAGCTTGAAAAACAAAGGTAAGTTTCAACTGTATAGAGGAACATTCTAGAATTCACTTAGAAGCATTGGGCAAAACAACTGGCCCAGTGCTATTGCCTCAGAGGGGGAGAGGATGCATGGGAGGGTGCCAAAGGTGCACAACAGCCACAGAAACACTTACTCAAAATTAGCCAAAATTCAATACAGAATATGCAACAACAAGAATACTCTTAACATTATTCAATGCCTGGACAGCAAGTTGCAAGCTTAGACCAAGTGCCTTAGCAGGAACCATATTCAACATGTATAAGACTTTAAAGGTGAGGAAAACTTCAACATTCATAGATGGTGTCTTGTGTACAAGTACATTAGTTTCCTGAGTGTTGAAGACAACCATACCACACACAAATGAAGAATAAATCTGAACTATTCTATTGAGTATTAAACCTAGGTCACTTTTCATCACTTGCAGGAGTGTCTTTTCTTCTTTATTTTCAATGTAAATACTCACTCTTTAGGACACCGGCAGTTTTACTTCTTCCACTCTTTCCTCCTCAGAGGTTAAGTGTCCTTGGCTACTGCCTGGTGCATTGTTGTAGCTTCAAAATGGTCCTTAGCATCTGGGTTAGCCCCACCTTCTAGTAACAAAACAGCAATCTCATGGCTGTTTTTTGAAGCTGCATAATGTACGGGAGTACAGTCATTTTGATTGACAGCATTCACCTGAGCACCTTTTGCCAGAAGGGCTCTCACAATCTCATCCTGGCCAGCAGAAGCAGCAATATAAAGAGGAAACTAGCCTGCATCATCTTTATCATTCACTGGCACTCCAAGTTGCAGCAAGAATTCAACAATCTCTGTATGTTCCACTGAGCATGCCCAATCCAGTGCAGTTCTGCTGTCCTGGTGAATTTGTACAGCCAAGGATTTATTAGCCAGGAGCTTCTCCTTTAACTCCTCCAGCTTTCCAGTGTAGGCCAGATGGCAGACCATTAGGTTAGAAACACACCTCTCCATTTCCTCTTTTTTAACATAAGCATTTAGAGCTCTAAGTTTACTTATGAGCACTGCCTTTGCTGTATCCAATAAGTTTTGGAATATTGTGTTTACATTTTTATTCATCTCAACTCTCGTTTTGATTTTATTTACCTATTGGTTATTTGAATGGATTGTTTAACTTACACATGTTTGTGAATTTTCAAGTTCTCCCTCTGTTATTTATTTTTAGCTTGATCCCATCATGGTTGAAGAAGATAATTGGTATGATTTTAATCTTTTAAAATTTATTGAGACTTGTTTTGTGACCTAAGGTATGTGACCCATGTGTAGTAGAGAAGAATATGTATTCTGTTGCTGTTGGGAAGTGTTCTATATATGTCTACTAGGTTTAGTTAGTTTATAATATCATTCAAGCCTTCTATTTCCTTATCGATCTCCTGTCTAGATGTACTGTCATTATTGAAAGCAGTGTATTGATTTCTCTTACTATTAATGTAGAGCCATTCATTTCTCCCTTGAATTGTAAATATTTGCTTCATGTATTTTGGGGCTTTTCTTTTAGATGCATATGTAGTTATAAATGCTATATCTTTATGATGAATTGTCCCTTTAATCAATATATAGTGCCCTTCTTGGTCCCTTTTAATAATTTTGACTTAATCTATTTTATCTGATATTGTTATGATGGCCACACTCACTTTCTCTTGAATACTATTTGCATAGAATATTTTTTTACAACCTTTCACTTTCAACCTACTTGCATCTTTGAATTTAAGGTGAGTCTCTTATAAATAGCATATAGTCAGTTCATGCTTTTAAATCCATTCAGCCAGTTTCTGCCTTTTGGTTGGAAGATTTACTCTATTACATTTAAAATAACTGCTAATAATGCAGGACTTTATTTTGCCATTTTGCTCTTTTTGTAATTCTTATACATTTTTTGTCCCTTAATTCTATCATTACTACTTACTTTTGTATTTAGTTGATTTTTTTTTGTAGTGAACCCTTGAGAAAATGTTCATTTCCTTTTGTGCATACTCATCTGATATTTTCTTTGTGATTACCATGGAGCTTAAATTTAACATCTGTGCTGGTTTGAAAGGAATGAGGTACCCTAGAAAAGCCATGTTTTAATCCTAATCAATCTTGTGGGAGCAACGAACAGTTTCTTCTAATCCCTACTCAATACTAAAGGTTGGAAACTTGTTTAGGTTATCTCCACGGAGATGTGACTCAATCAACTGTGGGTATTAAACTTGTTAGATGGAGACCTGTCTCTACCCATTCTACTTGGGTCTTGATTAGTTTACTGGAATCTTATATAAGAAGAAGTATTTTGGAGAAAGCTTCAGAATGCCACAGAACCACAAAGCAGAGTGTCCACCAGCCAGTGAATTTTGGAGATGAAGAAGGAAATACCTGAGGTGTTTCATGAAGCAGGAAGCCTGGAGAGGAAGCTAGCAGATGATGCCATGTTCACCATGTTCCTTTCCAGATGACAGAGAAACCCTAACCATGTCTGCCATGTGCCTTTCCAGTTGAAAGAGAAACTCTGAACTTCATTGGCTTCAACAATCAAAATATCTTTCTCTGGATGCTTTAGATTGGACATTTCTAGAGACTTGCTTTAATTGGGACATTTTCATGGCCTTAGAACAGTGAACTTGTAACATTAAATTACCCTTTTAAAAAGCCATTCTGTTTCTGGTATATTGCATTATGGCAGCTAACAAACTAGGACAACACTCTAAATACATAACAATCTAATGTGATTTGATACCAACTCAACTTCCATAGCATATCCAAATCGTGTCCCTATACCCCTCTGCCCCCCACCTTGATATTATTCTTGTCACAAACTATGTTTATATTGTTTCCAAATCATAGATTTATCATTACATTTAATGCATTTGCATTTTAGATCCTGTAAAAAATATCATATCAAGTGGAGTTACAACTGAAAATACAACAATACTGGCATTTATAATTATCTATTATCTTTGTTGGTAATCTTTACCAGAAATGAGGGAATTTATGAAACTCCACAAGTGGTTTTAATATAGGTCAGGGCTGAGGACCAGGGTTCAACTCTAGAGCTGTTATTTTCAAATGTGGCTGGGGAATCTGGTCCTGCCTCTAGAGAAGCTGGTTTGATTGGTCCATGCAGACTCTAGGAGTAGATATATGTATATATATTTTACAAGATCCCAGGTGATTCTAAAGTATAAGATACACTGGTCTCTAGCCCTATGGCTCTCACCCCCAACTGAATATTGGAATTAAGATCTACTGGTCGCAAGGAAGGCCTTGCCAACAAAGAAGGAACTAGAATGTGAAGGCTCCCAAGGAGGAACAACTATGGTGAGTCCAGAGCCAGTTTGAATGGGGCCAGTGAGCCAGGGGAGCCACTTGAAAGTTTTCAACTGGTGGTGGTAGGGGTTATGGTATTGTTTACTCTTAAAGGAGGTTCCTCTGGCTGTCTGTGGGTAATGAAATTCAGGGGGCCAGGCACAGAGGCAGTGGCCTGGCTATCACCATGGTGATGAGGTGATACTGGCTCAGATTAAGGTGGGGGGTACAGGGGTGGGAAGATGCTGGAGTGGTTTTGGGTTAAACATGGTGACCGAAGGAAAGAGGAGTGAAGGGTGTCTCCTGGGTGTTTGCTGTGAGAGATCCAGGGTGTGGTGGTACCATTTTCTGACATGGAGATTACAGTAGTGTAAATACAGAAGTGGGAGATTGAGAATTCTGCTTTGGCCATAGATTGAGGTGACAATTAGGACTTTAAGTGGAGAGATCATATAGTCACAGGGACATATGAGCCCAGCACTTGGTGGGGTGGTTGAACCTTTGAATCTCTGAGTCAAACAGTGCCCAGACTAGCAGGAAGGCCTAGAGCAGTTACTTAATAAGTGTTTTTCTGAACAGAACAGTGCCTGCCTCTTAGCTCTGCCTGAGGGTTTTGGAAGATGTTATATGCTATAGAATCCCAGAGTGAGAAAGTAGTCTTATGATTCTTTTGGTATGTTTCCTCTTTGGGGGTGCATTCACATCCTAGGTGCCAGCTCCAGAGATGAGACTCACTTTTCACAGGTAATTCTGCCCCAGATGGCCTTTCTCAGGAGTGATGGGATGGACATCAAGATTTAAGCCATTTCATGGGGTTCATGAGAACAGCTGAGAACATGGAGCAGTGGCATGGGTTGTGGCCCTGCCTTGGTCACTGAGAGGGAGAGAGTGACCTGGATTGAGTGCACAAGCTCAGGCTCAGGAGGAGGCTAATGTGTCTTCATGGGCAGGTGGCTGTGAGGAAAGGAAAGTAAGAATGGGGTGCATTTTCTGAGAGGGTGTCATTTCTTCCACACCCATCACAAAACTATTTGCCCTTGACCCAGAAGACTTGGGCTTGCTGGACATGGCCATGTTTGCAGAGGGACCTGTCAGACTCCAGGCTGGAGAGCCTCCACCTAGCATGGACTTTCTGCTCTAGAGAAAAGCAGGAAACCCCTTGCAGGCACCCAAGGGCAGGAAGGTGAGGTGTTTCCTCTGTGCAGATAATTTCTGGGACTGTGAGGCCTGTAGATACTGGGAACATAGGTTTATCCTACTGCATATTAGGACACTGACCCTTACCTCGGCCAGCACCTGCTAGAATTATGGGGCCTCTGGCTAATGTTAGAAATCCCATCTGGGTATGAGCACGTGGGGACACAGGGATAAAAAGTAGGAAAAGGTCTGTAGGCAGCATCCTTGCAGGGCCTGGCTACCACCTGGGCTTATGGCTCAAGCTGCATAATTTCTACAATTGTAGAAAAAATGAAGAGAGAGGGTGAAAACAAAGAGTAAGTTACTAGCATTCGACCTCACATCAGGGCATCAACATTTTGGTCATTAATCTGTATTTTTAAAATGAACAGTGTGTCCTTAGAGTCTTGAAGGCCATTCAGAGCAGCACACAAGTTTTCATGACCCAGGGCTTAAGAACAAGAGCTCTCTGCTGTCAGGTAGTTCAGTAGTATTTTGGGGGCCATAATAATGCCCTTAGTGCTTCTAGTCTTAAAGCTTCCAGAATTAATTTGTGTGTCATAGAGACTTGAAAATTTTATAACAATGGTCTTTATTATGTTGAACCTGTTCAGAAATAGTTTTTCTTAGAGCAGAACTTGGTTTAGGAAAATGTTTCAGCATGTCTTGTTTAGCGATAGCTGGAGATTTAAGAGTAAGTAAGAGGCAGTCTTTTGGAAAAAAGGAGGTTGTCCAAGGTTAGTTCTCTTAAATCAGAGGAGGGCTCAGGTCATCCCCCCCATTTTTTTTCCTTAAATATTTTTATTGAGAAATTCTCACACATGTACAGTCCATCCACAAAATGCAATCAATGGCTCACAATATCTTCACATAGCTGTGTATTCATCACCACAATCGTTTTTAGAACATTTGCATCACTCCAGAAAAACAAATATAAAGAAAAAACTCATACATCCCATACCCCTTAACTCTCCCTCTCATTGACCATGAGTATTGCAATGTACTTATTGTTGTTTTTTTTTTCTTTTTTTAACCCCTTATCCCCCTATTATCTATTCATTTATTTTTTCTTATTTTTTACCCTGGATAAGAGGAGCATCAGATACGAGGTTTTCACAATCACATGGTCACATTGTACAAGCTATATAATTATGAAATCATCTTCAAGAATAAAGGCTACTGGAACAAAATTCAATTCAGGTCATCTTCTTGAACTCTGGGTAATTGTGGCCAGGCAGTAGCTTACAGGTGCTTCTACTATTCAGGAGACCTGAACCTTGCTAGGGAGATGCAGCATTTCCAGGATTTTGTGGTTGGTTGCCCGGATAAAGATTCTTTGCAAGTTCCCCATGGTGAATCATGGCCTGAAGTTCAGAAACATGGTCTGAAAGTCAAAGACAGCAGTTTATCATTTGCCAGCTGGTACCTGCTCTCAGCTGTATTAAAACACCTTGATGAGCGCTTTTCCTAAAACCTACTATCAATCCATTGCCATCCATCCATTCATCTTCCCACTATTTTCTGAGGCAATGCTCAAGGACAAAGAGGTATTCCCAGGCTTACTCCCTGACAGGGGAAACAGAGACACCCACACATAACAAATATAACATGCCATATGCTAGGCAGAAGGATGAGCAAGGCATCTCATGGCATGGGGGAGGGCATCCCGCATGTGTTCCTGGTTTCATTAAAGGGTTTCGATGTGGTGGGCCTGGTTCAGCTCCAAACCACATATTGGGGATGTGTATAGGGCACCCACTTTGTGCCAAGTTCCTGGAGGTGGGGGTGTAACAGTTCCTGTCCCTATTGAGTTCCTACAGAGTGCAATGGGGGTTAAAAATGACATTGACACTAAGCGCTGAAGAAAGGGGTGGGAAGTGGAAAGCGGCATAGGGCCAGAGCAAAGATTCTGTGGAGTGACAGCTGGAGAGAGATTCCTTCCCAGGGATGGGGCTGCCTGTGGAGAGGCATAGGGGGAAGAAGTGAAGTGTAGCGAAAAGCACGTGGGTTTGGAAGTTTGGGCTGTGTTACTCACTGGCTGTGCATGACTTTGGCCAAACTTCACCCACACTGATGCCTGAAGGTTAAGGTGGTGGGACAGGAGGTCGTGGTGTTCTTCTCCCTGAGTGGGGAGCAACTTCTGTGGGTACCACCTGCCCAATACCCCCTTTCTCTGAGGAATTCAGTTGGGTCCAAAGTGAGCTCAGTAGAGGATTTAAATCCCAGTGAGCGGGGCACACCGGGAGGTCCTAAGGCCGGTTTCTGCTTCCCTTCATGCTGTAAATTCTTGTTCACAGCTGTCAAGGAGAATTGCCAACAGCAGAAAGGACCACAGACCCTGGCTTATTTAAAAATATAATTAATTTAATATACCGAATAAAGAAAAGAAAGAGGTTTGGGAACCACATGGTTGGATGTGGTTTCTGTGTACATGTAGCTCACAAGTGCTGATTACGTTACTAAAAATGAGTAATTCAATAACACAACTACTAAATAAAAGCAGACCCAGTGTGGACTGATGGTGTTTCATGAAATCAGGGTTATGATCAATGTAATTCTGTGGGTCTGAGATCCTAAATGACAGCTATAGAAATGTCATAAAAGCAATATGTGTTCATTATAGATCATTCAGAAAACTCAGAGATGCAAAAAGGAAATAAAAGTAATTGCAGGCGGGTATTGGTGGCTCAGTGGCAGAGTTCTTGCCTGCCATGTTGGAGACCTGGGTTCGATTCTGGGTGCCTACCCATGTAAAAAAAACAAAATAAAATAATTGCAATTCTATTGTCCAGATATACCCCTGTTAATATTTAGGCCCATGAATCATCTCTTCCTTTGCATCTCAGTTTTTGTTGTGAACATATCTCCACATCAATAAATTAGCATTGCAGCATAGATTTTTGTAATGGTTGCACAATAATCTATCATGGGAAGTTCTCTTAATTTGTTTGCAGTTTTCTGTATAAATCTATCCATGTTGATTATAAGTTTTCAAGGCCATTATCAGTGTGTTTCCCTGGATGTTGACCCTGGCTTCTGATGGTGCCCGTGTGGTATGTGCATCATTCTGTAGCTGCATTGCACTCTTAAGTAGGTGGTAGTTGGTACTAGACCAATATTCTGACTACACATGGGTGGGATTCCACCAACCTGTACATATGAGGCACAAGCTCTGGTCTCTGGACTGTAGAGGGATCTGGGTGACTGGTCTACCATCACCTACCCTGCCCAGGCTTCAGGTCTCTTGGAAATCCAAAACTTACACCCCCAACAGGTACAAACTAGGCATCTGCACAGGGAGTGGGAGAACCAATTGGTACCTGCGAGAGGGCTGAGTGCTTCACTGGTATAGGGCAGGGGCAAGTGAACCAGGCAAAGAAACTGCATAGACAGAGATGCAGGGTGGGTGTGGGTGAGAGAGTCAAGGTGGCCATGTGGGTGAGAGGCAGAGTGGGCAAACAGCCTATAGGAAGGGCGCCTCAGATGAACCAGGTTGAAAGGGCTAGATTGAAAAGTTTGTGCTTTCTTCTGAGGCAATTGTGTTCACTGTTAATTGTGGTGGTGAATTAGCTATTGAAACTTGCTGAGCATGATCAGCACACATGTACACACACACACACACAGCACACACATTTTTTTTTTCTAGAAAGCACCTCTGCTTCTCCCTCTGTCAGCCCAGGCAGAGGAATCCTGCCTGTCCCTGGCCACCGTTTGGCTCTCCCTCACTTGCCAGCTGTCACCCCTAGTGGACAGGGAGCCCCCGCAGGAGGTGTTATGACTTGCTCAGTATCTCATCTCTAGGCATAACCAGGGGCTCAGAGCATGACCAGTGCTGGTCAACCTTTGTGGATGAGCAAATGGGTTTTTCACACAACCTGTGAGAATCAAATCTATCTATTGATCTGTAAGTTTTCACATGAACCAGGGTTTCAAAATATTTTCACTCAACAGAATTATTGATGCCCAAGTAACAATCATAGTTGCATGTTTCTTTGTAATTCTCAGTAGAACAGGCACAAAATACTGATGCATTTCTTTATTCTAAATAGAAATACCTTTATTAATTTTCCTACTTTAAAAGCAAGACACATTTGTTGTAGAAAATTATGAAACAGAGGGAAGTAGAAAGCAGAAAATAAACATCGTCTGTAATTTCACCATCCAGAGATGAATACTGCATATATAAACTCGTTCCCCATTCTGTGTGTATGTGTATGTATACATACTTATATATTCATATTATTTTGTTCTAGGCACATTACACAAAAGAATTTACATTTCAGATTAGAGAGTTACAGTGTACCCTGAATGCTATGTTTCTGATGACTATTGTTTACAAATGTTGGGAGATAAATTTGAATCCTGTAAGAAAATGGAAGGCATCCAAGTATTACTTTCTGTTTGACCTTGTTTTTGAATTCCAGATGAAATGAACTTATAGATGTAAAATGAAAGCATAGAATGCTGGCAGGTTTATCCAGGGTGTGTTTATAAATCCAAGAACCTTCTTTCTTCCATGAGCTCCCAAATTCTGTCCACTCTTCTCGGGGGTGTTCTGGAATCTGCTGTAGCTGCCTTGTTTGTGCTCTGTCTATACATCACCCCAACAGCCTCCAGCCCTCCCACATTCATCCCACCTTCTCCCACATGCTGCCAGAGATAACTCTCCTGGGACTATCCTGCTCTTCTAATTTGCAAGCTGCCAGAATGCGATATACCAGAAACTGAAGGGTTTTTAAAAGGGGGAATTTATTAAGTCGCAGGTTTACAGTTCTAAAGCCTTGAAAATGTTCAAATTAAGGCACCACAAGAAGTTACCTTCAATCAAGAAAGGCTGATGAAGTTCAGGCTTTCTCTCTCAGCTGGAACAGCACAAGGTGAAGTCTGCTAGCTTTCTCTCCCAGTTTCTTGTTTCATGAAGCTCCCTGGGGGCATTTTTCTTCTTCATCTCCGAAGATCTCCTGCTGTGTGGGCTCTCATGGCTCTTGTGGCTCTAAAGCTTTTTCCAAAATGGTTCCCTCTTAAAGGGCCCCAGTAAGCAACCCTACCTTGAATAGGTGGAGACACATCTCCATGGAAATCATCTAATCAAAAGTTACCAGACACAAATGGGTGGGTCACATATCCATGGCTAATCAAAAAGCTCCCACCAAGCAATATTGAGTAAGGATTAAAGGACATGGCTTTTCTGGGGTACACAACAGATTCAAAATGGCATATCTACCATACAGCTTTCTTTCTTTCCTAAATGCAATTTTATTGAGATACATTCACATACCATATAATACATCCAAAGTATACAATCAATGGCTCATAGTATCATTCTATAGTTGTGCATTCACTATAGAATCAACTCACTACAGAATCAATAGTGAATCAATTTTAGAACATTTTCTAGTATGGTGTCTCTCTATCACCCATGATCCACCAACACATTTCCTGTTTTATTTTTTTCCAATCTCAAAAATGCACAAAAGCTAATTCCAGGATAATTCAATAATAGTCGCCTAAAAATAAAGCAAAAATGGCCCATGGTTGTTCAACCTACAATCAAGACAGCTGAAATATGAGAAAACCTACTGAGAAACCAAGAACCAAAAAGAACATGGGTGGGGGTAGGAAATGCCTGTTACTATATGGTACAAGTGGTGACTGAAGTGTTTGTGAAAATGTGAACCAGGTCAAGTGCCAGTTAATCTTCTAAAACTTCCTATTTCATGTCAACTACTCTAATAATTGCTTAGTTGTTTTATTTCCTTGGGGTGCCTAACCATAGATAGGTCTGATAGTCTTTTCTATCCATAGAAATTGTTGTCAACATACCACGCCATGATATGCCCTGAAGCCAGCTAGATCTGCATAGTTTAGCCATGGGATTTGAGGCAGACTTGCTCTGGGCCATTTCATGGGCTTGTTGGTGCCCTTCACTTTTTGAGTTTGTGTCTCACATGACCCGTGAAGCCATGCAACCCTGGGTAGGTTGTTTTTCAGGGTTATCATGTCACTAGCTGGTAATGGAGAATCCCAGGGTCCAGGGCAATCCAAGGCTGGTCTATAGAGAAGAACTCCAGATTTAAATACCTGAGACAAAGCTCAAATCTGAATGGGTCAGAGATGGGGAGAGGAGGGGAAGGTTGGGGCTTGACGCCCTTTGAACAGAGCCCAAGTCATTTTCTGGGACATGGCAGTGGGTTTGCTGCTGCCTGTATGGGAGGGTGGGGCTGGCTGAAAGCATATAGCGATGGACCTACTGGGGTTCTAGTCTCACTTCCCTGCCAACTCATCGGGCACTTCAGGACAAGTCACTATGCCTCTAAGAATCTTACTACTTCAACAAGTATTTTTTTTGCCTTCAGTTATACAGAAGTGCTCTAGGGTACACTTCTCAATGAAAAGAAGTGATCTCCTTGTCAGTGATCTTGAAACCAATAATAAGGTGGTTCCTGCCCCTCCAGGACCCATAATCCCTTGGAAAAGATGAGGAAAAATACACTTGAGAGATGAAAATCAATGGCAGAAGCTTCATGAAGGAAGGTACTCAGTATGATTATCTTGAAAGAAAAATAAATTAATGAAACACCAAGTATAATTGAAGGTCAGAGTGGGCAGAGATTGAGTTTTTTTAAGTAGCTACAACATATATGAAGAATCAAGGTCAGAAAGAGATTAGGGATTACCCCAATCCCAGTATCAGCCTCAGCGTACAGCTAGAGGAACTTCATCTGGCAAGGAGAATCACCTCAGAAAGAGCATCAGGGATCCCGGATAAGGGATAAAGAAACTGAGAACTTTGGGAGATTCTAAACCCTTTCTTTTATCCTCTCTGTCTCTGCCTCTCGCTCTTCTTTGCTTGTTTCCTAAAAGGGAATTCTTCAGTGCACAAGGAAGTGTTTGAGAGATACCAGGGAGGAGTTTAGAGATAGTTTTGTATTCCTATGAGAAAACCCCAGGCATGGAGAATAAGGGTGGCTTGGATGAGAGAGGAAAGCAGGTTGAGTCCCAGGGCCCACAGGAAGGAAAACAGAGGGTCACCGGGACTGTTCAAGGATGGGAAGGGAATCTTGGAGTTCCTTCAGCTAGAGATTAAAGGATTTCCTGAAGACAAAACCAATAGAGAAAGGACTCCGGACCTCCACTTCCTGGACCAAACAATAGCAAATCCGTTCTTATTGCTTCCTGCATTCCAGTTGCCGTGCATTAGTACATTATATCTTATAATCCCCCCATGACTCTATGAGGTAAATGCAATTTTTGTGGTTGTTTTGCAGATGAGGAAACTGAGGCCTCAGAATGGTTAGGTAACATACCCAAAGTCACAAAGCTAGTTAGTGTTGGTGAGAAGATTAAATTATGTTTTTTTCCCCCGCCTGGTTCCAAACGTCTGTGCCTTTAATCACCTTCTGTATTGATCTGGGTATGAAAGAATTGCCAGAGCCTTTAGACAGAGAAACAGAAAGGCTCAACTTCCCTCCAGCTGGACCTCAGGGTATTGACCAGAGCAGCTTCTCTATCCCTTACCAAACTCCAGAAATCCCTGCCTTGTCAGAGTGTCTGTGAAATGTTCAGCTGTCATTCACTTTGGATTGTCTTTGGGCTGCTGGATGGTGTCATGGTAGGTAGATCTATATTCCTTTTAACTTGCACTATTAGAGCAGGCTCAGGGAAGTGATCTCTCTAGTGCACCTCCCCTCACCACCATTTATCTGTGGGAAACTGAGGAACATGGAATGTTTTGAATATTAGTTCTATCCCATTTGTCTTGAATTTTTTTCTTCAAGAACACCAATAACACAAATATTATTTCTTCTTTGCCTGTATTCTATTTCTACTCCTGTCTCTTTGACCTGTTTCACTTTTTCCTTTGTGTCACTTTTATTCTCTTGGTTGTTTTGTGTGTACATTTGTTTCCTAATTATTTTTGCAGCAGTTCTCTATGGATTTTATTTTCCTTTTGTTTGTTTTGTGATACTGAGATAATTTTACAAGCTTCCTAGTTTAATGGCATCCTTTTCTGTCAATCTGGCAGAGGACAGGTATGTGGGATGACGGTGTTTGATTATTTTGGAGCTGGGGGAGGGGGTATGCATCATCTGATTTTGTGGTTTTCCTTTGTCTTGCAAGACTCTCCACTTTCCCCTTTTCCTTATTTTCCTGGTCATCATCCAATTTCCAAAGGACTCTTTTTCTTCCCTTTTCTCCCTCAGAAGCTATGTGTTTGGAAGACCGTTTCTTGAATTGACATCTGCCCCTTCATATCTGCTCTTGGACCTTATGCTGTGAGTCACTGGGAGTCTTTCCTGCAGCCCTGCTTGGACAGAGCATATTCAGAGTTGGGTGGGATTGATCTTCTCAGGCTCCCTCCACTTCTCTCAGTCCTCTCCTTGGTCTTTCTCTGGCAGTCTTTGTAAGGCCAGGGCAGAGCAGGTGATGGTTACGGCATTTTTTATTTTCTAGTAATATTGAGGGTGTGGTTTTGCATAGAAATTTCACAGTTGTGGAGTTATTTCCTATTGTTTAGGGAGGCAGTTTTTTGTGTCCTGTGGTTGGAATATTTTAACATCCTTCTTTCAGTTATGTACAGAACAACTAGGCTAACAAGTCAGCAAAGCTATGGAAGATTTGAACAATTCCATGAGCTAATTGATGCCAATGGAATGCTATACCCAGTAACTGCAGAAACATATTATTTGCAAATGCATATGGCATGTTCACAAAGGTAGACCATGTACCTGACTATAAAAACAAATTTGAATAAGAGTTTATTCTCTGCCCACACTGAAATTAAATTAGAAGCAGAAGCAATAGGATATCTAGAAAATTTCCCAAATACTTGGAAATATGCAACATTTTTCTAAAAAGAATCCATGGGTCAAAGCAAAAAATACAATACAATACAATACAATAAAACCCACAGTGCAATTAGAAAATGTTTCACTTTTAATAGAAATAAATATATAATAATTTGTGTAATGCTGCCAAAACAGTGCTTAGTGGAAATTTCTGTCATTATGTACTTGTATTAGAAAAGAAGCAAAATTTAAATTAATGATATGATTCCACCTTAAGAAGCTAGGAAAAAGGCAAATGAAACCCAAAGTAAGTAGAAGGAGAGCAGCATTAAAGAGAAGAGTAGAAATCAATGAAACGGAAAGCAAATGAATAGTAGAGAAATCAAGAAAATCCAGTTTGCTCTTGGGAAAGATTAAAAAAATTGACAAAAACCTAGCAAGACTGTTTGCTAGGTTAGATCATTGATTTATTTCTTTGTTACATAAGCATTCACAGATATAAATTTTTCTCTGAGCACTTTTAGATGCATCCCATAAGTTTGGTATGTTGCATCTTCATTTTCATCTGTGCCAAAGTATTTCTTAATTTATCTTGTGATATCTTCTTTGTTCTGTTAGTTTTAAAGGAGTGTATTCAATTTCCACCTATTTGTGACTTGTGAATTTCTGAAAGTTCCTTCTGTCATTGATTTCTGGTTTCATTCTATTGTGATTTGGAGAATATACTTTGCATGAATTTGATCCTTTTAAATTTATTGAGGCTTGTTTTTTGGCTTCGCATGAGCTCTTTCCAGGAAAATGTTCTATGTGTGCTTGAGAAGAATGTGTATTTTATTGTTGGGAGGAGTGTTCTATGGATGCCCGTTAGATCTGGTTGATTTTTAGTTTTGTTCAAATCTTCTAAATCCTTGCTAATTTTCTGCCCAATTGTTCTATCCATTATGGAAGTGGGGTGTTAAATATTAGTCTCAAGTAGTCTATTTCTTCCTTCAATTCTGTCAGTTGTGCTTTATTTATTTTGAGGTCTTTTGTTATGTGCACATGTATTTCTAATTGCACTACATTCTGAGAGACAGACTCTTTAAAAATCAGTATAAAATATCCCTTCTTATCTGTAGCAACAGTTTTTGTCCTAAAATCAACTTTGATATTAGTATAGCCATGTTTGCAGGTTACTGTTTGCATGGTATGTATTTTTCCTTCTTTTTACTTTTAATCTATTTGTGTATTTGAATATGAGCCTTGTCTTCTGAAGATAGCAGGTAGTTAGATCTTGTTTGTTTTTATCCGTTATGACAATATCTGCCTTTTGACTGGCAGACCTTTTGACTGCCTGCAGTTTACCTCTTGTTTTTTATACATTTAATGACTTTTATTCCTCTACTTCTCTTTTACTAACATCTTTTGTCTTACTTGGTATTTTCTAGTGTAAAATTTTAGTTCCTCTACTGACTTTAAGTGTATTTTGGAGCTCTTTCTCTAGGGTTTACAGTATACAATCTTAGTGAATCAGAATTTACTTCAGATTTTTACTAACTTAATTCCAATAAGATATAGAAACTTTACTCCCATCCCTCCTTCTATTTGTGCTATTTTGTTATATATTATAGATATATATTAAAAACCCAATAATATACTGTGATAAAATATTGCTTTATAGAATCTTATGGCTTTTAAAGAAGCTAAGGGACAAAATGAGATCACATATTTTATAGAGGGTTTTAAAAAGATTGCAACAAACAAACAAACAAAAATTCAACAAATGTTGCTGCAATAACAGGAAACTTACATGGAAAAAGAATGAAATGTGACCCTTGCAGTACAGCATACAAAAAAAAGATAGTAACATTATTTGAGTTCTCTTCATCTTTCTCTCTGTGGAGTTAATCACTATCTGCTCTCATTATTTTCTTCAATTCAGCTTCATTCCCTTATGTGTTATTATTGTCAAATATATTACATTTCTACATGTTCCAGCCCAACAATACAACTTTATAGATATTGTTTTATGCAATTGCTTTTTATGTCAGTTAAGAGAAGAAACAAAAAGAAATATGTAGTTATTTTGTCTGTTATCATTGTCTATGATAATGACACATACACAGTGTGATTACTTGAGAGCTTTGATTTTTTTTTCTTGTGGAATTCAAGTTACTGTCTGCTGTCATGTCTCATAGCCTGAATAACTTTCTTCGGTATTTCTTGTAAGGCAGATCTACTAACTACAAATCATATCAATTTTACTTATTTTGGAATATCTTTATTTCCTGGTCATTTCTGAAAGATAGTTTTGCTATAAGATTCTTGAATGACATTTTTCTCTTCGTTTTGAATATGTCATCTACTGCTTTATGGCTCCTATCCTTTCCCATGAAAAGTCAACTGTTGGGTTACCTTGTATGTGACACGTCATTTTTCTCTTGCTGTTTTCGATTTTCTCTTTGTCTTTCAACATTTTGACTAGGATGTGTCTTGGTGCAATTTCATTGTATTTATCCTAGTTTGAGTTTGTGGGCATCTTGGATGTGTAGATTGTTTCTAAGAAAATTAAGGAACTTTTCAGTCATTATTGTTTTTTAACTTTTTAACACTGTGAAATATAACAGATATACAAAAAAAGCAATAAATTTCAAACCACATTTTAACAAGTAGTTAAAAATCAGATTTTAAAGTCTGGTATGGGTTACAGTTCCATGATTTTTTGTTTTTCCTTCTAGCTGCTCCCAGATACTGGAGACCAAAAGAAATTTCAATATAATGATTCAGCAGTCATACTCATTTGTTAAATCCTATCTTCTTTGTTATACTCTTTCTTCTCTTTTTTATTTTGTGAAAAAGAATACATATACAAAAAAGCAATAAATTTCAAAGTACATCGCAACAATTACTTGCAAAACAGATTTCAGGGTTTGGTATGGGATCCAATTCCACAATTCTAGGTTTTTACTTCTAGCTGCCCTAAGGTACTGGAGACTAAAGAAATATCAATGTAATGAGTCAGCACACACACTCATTTGTTAAACTCTACCTTCTCTGTATAACTCCACCATCATCTTTGATCTTTCTCCCATTCTTTAGGGGTATTTGGGCCATGCCCATTCTAACTTTTCAAGTTGGAAGGGGATGTCAGTAACATGACATAGGGGGATGGAACTAGTTGATGTTCTGGAGAGACTGGCCCCTCTGCATTTCAGGACTTATCTGGTCCAAGGACCCATCTGGAGGTTGTAGGTTTCTGGAGAGTTGCCTTAGTGCATGGAACCTTTGTGGAATTTTATGTAATGCCTTAGGTATTCTTTAGGACTGGCAGGAATGGTTTTGGTTGGGGTTTGGCAAGTTATGATAGGTAGCAATGTCTAACTGAAGCTTGCATAAAAGTGACCTCCAGAGTAACCTCTCGACTCTATATGAACTTGCTCAGCCACTGATACCTTATTTCTTACACTTCTTTTCCCCCTTTTGGTCAGGAAGGCATTGTTGATTCCATGGTGCCAGGGCCAGGCTCATCCCTGGGAGTCATCTCCCATGCTGCCAGGGAAACATTCATACCTAGATGTCATGACCGAAGTTGGGGGAAGGGCAATGGTTTCACTTGCAGAGGTGTGGCCCAGATGTGCAGATCAGTACCTGCTCAGAGGTGAGGGGGCATGGCAGGAGGGGGCACGTAAGTGTGCACAGGTCTGGGGTCGGAGGCTGATAGACTTGTGCGCAGAGCTCAGTTGGGGTGGGGTGGGGTTGTGCAACTGAATGGGCTGGGTAAGTGTGTGGCTGGGGTATAAAGGTGACCATCTGCTGTCCAGATGAGCAGGTAACTGCCTGCAGGGGACAGGA
>PVIY010033884.1:0-27654 GCA_004026745.1 Myrmecophaga tridactyla | reverse complement strand
AATAATGGGAAGAGAGTTTCTTTTGGTGGTGATTAAAATGTTCTCAAATTAGACACTGGTTAATGGCAAAACTTTGTGAATATACTAAAAACCACTGGATTTGTACACTTCAATAGGGTGAATTTTACTGTACATGAATTATATCTCAAATTAAAAAGACTAAATTTGATTTTAAATCTAGTGTTATACTAAAATAACTTTCAAATGATTTTAAATTATAATATAAGACTTTTTTAATACTATAAAGATATATGGTTGCATTTCATTTATTTATAACATTTACCTGCTGGAAAGTAAAATAAGAAAATGAGCAATCATGCATTTCATAATCTATGAATTACACATAATGTTAGAATATATTTAAGTTCTTTTTTCCTTAAGAAATCTTAAATCTCTTATAGCCCATTTCCAAATTGTGCCACACTGTATATTATTTCACCAATGCATTTGTTATAAAGCATTCTCTTAAAAAATGACCCCTTGCTTAAGATTGTTAATGACCACCCAAATGATAGGAAAACCATAGTTAAGAATCACTACCCTATTAGATTATATTATCATTATAAGAGTGAGGAAAATGGTGAGGGGAGAAGGAGTCAATCAGTACTGCATGATGCCATTAAACAAAGAACTGAAGTCAAATCTGCCTTGACTAATTTTTCTTCTGATCTCCAGAGCAGGCTCTATCATCCTGCATTCCTAGCCCTATTAAACACAGCCGCACACAAATAATCCACAGATGATAGGCCACTTGGTTACAAAACAGACCAAGATGCTGAACAGAGGGATAGAGCCAAGCACATTTGGTAACAACTTGACAACGGAACTTGGCTCCATCTGGGAATTTTCAAGTCCCCATAAAAAGGAGTCAAAGCCAAGATGAGCATGTAAGAAGTGGAGTGAAACTTTCACTTGTAAATTGGCACCTTCCTCCCTTCTCTACACATTAGGCCTGCCTATCACAGGATGTGAAGTTTTATAGTGATGGAAGGGGGTAAATTTGGAGGAATTTGTGAAAACTGTTAAGAACCTTAACCTAAACATGAACTTCTGAAAGTATGCTCTCTTTAAGCTCAGCTAATAACAGTACATTTCAATGTAATCCCCTCTAAACTCAGCCCACAGGACAGTCTCCTATAGTATTCCCAAAAGCCCTTGCTATTAAAGCGCACAGCTGGGTTGGGGGAAGTGGTAGAAAAAAGGGAGGGAAGGTTTGTCCTGTCAGTGACAGTATTAAACACTACCAAGGGAGTAGGGCAGGGAAGAGCAGGCACTCAGAAAAATGCCTGAAACAAATAAACACCACCTGTCAAAAACCCACTGAAATATGCCAATTTCAATAAAACCACAGACTTTACATTCTGCCTGAATTTGAGAGTACTGCTGTCTGGAAAGCATCAGGACGTACAGACCGACATGATGGTCTTTGAAGTCAAGGCGTTCGCGGTGCCTTGAATTTAGCCATGGCTCATAACATACGCAATACACAAAGTGGGAAAAACACAGAGATAGACATCCAACTGGGAGACGTGGTGTTTTATAATATTTTCCATCACAGTATTTCAAAGGAACAAAAGTGGCTAAATTGCTTTCCTCATTAAAATAGGGGCTGCTATAAGCACACTTCTATCACACTTGCTTTCCTTAACTTTAGTCTTGAAGCCTATTCAAGACACCTAATAAAATACTTAGAAAGAAATAACAATAAAATAAAGATACAACTTTAATCTTAGCAGCCATTAGGTGAAAGGGATTCTTTTGATATTTATCAGCAATTGTCACATCCTTTAAGGATCTTTAAGACCCTTAACATCTCTAAGCTCCCACACCACTAGCTATGAAATGATCAAACCCATACCCTGCTGCAGGGGATACGAAACGGTGTTACACAAGAAATGTCACCTCCTCTATCGTCTGCCCAATGGGGAATCCAATTGGAAATTAGTGTCGCTCAAAAAAAAGAGGTGTGATAAAATACCGCCTTCCATCATGACAGGGGAGAGGACAAAAGAGATTTAGAATGAAGCAGAAAGGATTCAAAGGAAAACAATATTTTAGCACTGTGCTAAAAGAGAAACAGAAGCCATTTCCAGTGATAAGGAAAGAGCGAAAACATTTTCCATGGTACACTGAAGAGAAGCAAAAACTCCTAAAATGAAAATAAAACAAAGCAGCCTCCTCAGGTAGTAATATAAGTGTCCTGATATATAAGATTTACCAGGATGGACCACGAAAAGGTAAATCCAATACAAAATTCAGGGAGGAGAAGCCAAAGGAAGTTAATACAACTCAAGATAAACAGGGGATTTCCAGTTAAACACAATGGCTTGAACACATGTATTCATCTCTCTCCCTCATCAATCCATATTAAAATGATAGTCAAGTAATAGCTCACAAAAGCAAATAGAATGAGTGAGAAGATTACAGGCAAACCACAAACCAAAATTTGAAAATGGGAGGCAAATGTTTGAGAAGTTACTGACTAGGCTAAATGAAAAACACTTTGAAACCTAAATGACCAAATGGGTAAGACAATAAAAAATAAGCCAACTCACACTTCAGAATCCTAGAAACACTCAAGAATTGAAGGCTGAAGTCCAAGATGAGACAAAAAGCAAAATAATTAATTGGCGTGATTTAAGGCACGAAGGAGAAATTCAATTCTTTTCCCACAGACTCTACCAGCCAGGTAGAGGTGTTTGCCCCTCCCAATCCCAGCCAGAGGTTCATTCTCTGAAGAGGTTGCACCAAGGAAGCTCATAACTAGGACACCAAGTATAGCTGAAGTCTGACTCCAGAGTCACAATGAACGAAAACAAATCACAGAAAAGCCTGCATAGAAAACAGTGGGGTCTCGGCCCCTTCTCGGTGATCTCTCAAAATGCCAGCAAGCTAGGCATAAATATCCTTAAAAAGATAAAATAAATCTGCTTGGGGGAACTAATCAGCCAAGAAAAAAGACTAATAGAAACTAATATTTAAGAGTTCTCAAAAACATGACTAGGCCTTTTCTCAATATTCCCTATGCTGGAGAAGCCACCCAAGCACAGGGAACTTCCGATCAACTTTTCAATACTTTGTCCATAATATGTATTGAGAGCGAACAGTTCTATCCAAAAGCGTGACACAGATTCTCCAAAAATCTCAACAGGCAAGGCAGAGACCAAAACAAACACAAATAAAGACTTAAAGAAAACTCAGAGATAATGTGGGGAGTAAATAAAGGAAAATAAAATCTTCAAAAGTTCCTCATTACATTAAGTATCCAAAAAGGCATATGAGAAGGCATATTAATCACGGAAAAAAAAAAAAAAACAGGAAGTTTTCTTTAAAAGAACATTAGAGAACAAAAGGAGTCTTTGAAAATAAAACATATACTCATGTGCATTAGAAATTCAACTGAAGGGTTAAAAATTGATGTCAATGAAGTTGTCTTATGACTCAGCAATACCAATACTTAGTATATACCCTGAAGAGCTGAAAGCAGTGACACAGACACACATTTCCACACCGACATTCATAGCACCATTATTCACAACCGCCAAAGGATGGAAACAATCCAAGCGCCCAACAACAAATGGGTGGATTAACAAATTGTGGTATATACATACGATGAAATATTATGCAGCAGTTAAGACGAAATGACATCCTGAAGAACATGACAAAATAGATGAGCCTTGAGGACATAATGCTGAGTGAAATAAGCCAGACACAAAAGGATAGATACTGAATGATTCCACTTTTATGACCATGGTAAAGGTAAAATCAGAGGCTTATACCACAGAATATAGGGGACCTAGAAATACACGAAAGCTAGAGATGGGTGAACGGTTAAGCTAATGAGGTTGAACTCAAAGGTAAGGGAATAGATAGAAGTGAAGGTGGTTCACTAGTGGGTCTACAAGTAATATTACCATATTGAAGGTGAACATGATTGAAAGGGGTTGTATAGAGCCATGTGTCCCACTAATTAACACTACAAATATAAAAAAGTCCTTGCATGAACTACTGCAAAGGTATGGATCTTGTGCAAAGAATGTATAAGTTTGGGGTATAGCACAAACTACTATTGCATACTATGTATGGGCTATGTTTAACAGGAAAACATCAACTTTACCACAGCAATACCAAGGGTAAATAATGGGAGAAGGGACAAGAGTTGAGGGGAGGTTTAGATTTTCTATTTGGTGAGGGTGAAATGGTTATCTTTCTCTTGGGAACAATGAAATTATCTAAAATTGAGAGTTTCAAGGGCCTATGGACTTTGGGGACTATACATGATGCCCATGGAATGGAGGTGGCTGAAGGATGCACTGACTGAGAAGTAGATTGGAAAACAATGGAACATACATATGATTGGATATTGTGCTGCTACAAAAAGGAATGAAGTTGTGAGGCATGCAACATTGTGAATGAACCTGTAGAACACTAATGAGGCAAAATAAGTCAGAAACAAAAGAGCAAATATTGAATGGTCTCATTTAGAAAATACTTATAAGAAAACAGGGGCCTAGAGTGTACGCTCTTATGGCTGTCACATTTAGTTTGAAGTGCTAATTGTTATTTCTGGATTTTGAGAGGCTGTCTTATATATGTATAACCTGGTATTTAGAGATAAGAACAAGGCTGATCAGGTAGGGATTAAGGTAATTCAGAGCACAGGGGTAAGGAGGACATTATCTATATTTTAGAACCATACCTACTCTTTGAGACCAAAGGAAGAAAGGTATACTTTGTCTGGAACCTAAATTTTCTGTAGCACATAATCTAACTCAACGTGTCTGGATAGCTCATTTGAACTATCGAAACACAGGGAGCCCAGAATAAGAATATGGACCTTTAATACTATATAACTTAATTTAATGCCTGGATCCATCCTAGAATATATTGAGCAGATAATCAAAAAGTATTGGTAAAGTCCCTTGAGGGAGAGGAGAAAAAATATGGAACTATTAAACTTTACCATCAGGAAATCCCCTGATACTAAGGCATTAAGGCTCCCAAGTCATTAGGCCAAGCTCTTGATTTTGAGGCTTACTCTTGTGAAGCTTTTGTAGGTAGCGGAGAAGCTTAGCCTACCTGTAGGTGTGCTTAAGAGTTATTTCTGGAGGACCTTTTTTTGTTGCTCAGATGTGGCCTCAGTCTCTCTATGCCCAACACTGCAAGTGAAATCACTGCCTTCCCCACTACGTGAGATATGCCATCCAGAGGTGAAAGTCTCCCTGGCAGCATGGAAGATGACTCCCAGGGATGAATCTGGCCCTGGCATCATGAGATCAACAATTCCATCCTAACCAAAAGGGAGGAAAGGAGTGTAACTAATAAAGTATCAGTGTTCTGATAGAGTCGAGAGGCTCTCTGGAGGTTGCTCTTACACAAGCTTCACTTAGACATTGCTACCGATCATAAGCTGCCAAATCCCAACCAAAACCCCTCCAGCTACTCCTAAAGAACACCTACGGCAATATATAAGATTTTACAAATGTTCCATGCACTAGGGTGACTTTCTAGAAACCTACAATCTCCAGATGGGTCCCTGGATCAGATTAGTCCTGAAATGCAGAGGGACCAGTCTCTGCATATGGGATAGAGGGATGGAACTAGTAAAACATCAACTAGTTACATCCCTCTATCCCATATTATTGACAGCCCCTTCCAACATGAAGAAGTTAAAATGGCCATAGTCCAAACACCCCTAAAGAGAGGGATAGAAAGATCAAAGGTGATGGCGGAGCTATGCAGGGAAGGCAGGGTGTAACAAATAAGTATGACTGCTTAATCATTATACTGATATTTCTTTTAGTCTCCAGTACCTTAGAGCAGCTAGCAGTGAAAACCTAAAATTGTGGAATTATAGCCCATACCAAACTCTGAAATCTGTTCTACAACTAACTGTTACAACGTGATTTGAAATTGATTGCTTTTTTGTATATATGTTATTTCTCACACACTAAAAATATGTCAATGAAAACATGCAAAAAGCAGGGGGAAAAAGAGGGAAAAAGATAAGAAAACTGAAAAATCAATCCAGGAGAGTTCATATCCACCTGACAAAAGTTTAAAAAGAAGGAGAGAAACAAATTAAAATGAGAAATTGACATAGAAACAAAATAATTTCTGAAACTGAAAGAAGTTAATTTCCATATTGAAAGACCTACAGAGTACCAAGGAAAAGGTCCACACTCGGGATAAAAGAAAGCGCTATAAAGTTCTACAAAGAATAAGGCAGATCACGAACAAAGAATCAGCAATCAATTCTTTGTTTCCTAGAATAGAAACCTAGAAACAAAAGAGCAATGTCATCAAAAGCCTAAGAAAAAATTATTTCCAAACTAGAATGCTCTACCCAGCCTGACCACTTATGAAGTACAAGTGTGGATAAAGCCACAGACATATATGCAAAGCCCCCAACACCTTCTTTCACTTGGAGAATGGGCACCTGTAAACGTCAATGAAATAAACCACGAACAAGAAAGACACATTATCTAGGGCACAGGTACACAACACAAAAGAGAAGGAAAAGGAAATTGTCAGGAAGATGGTGAAGGGACACCTTCCGACAGCAGGCGTGGAGATCAACTAGTCCAGGTTGGTTTAAAACAACGGAAAACTGCAAGGGCACTCTCAGGGGGAGAAACATGATAAATTATCTAGTTCTCTTTTGTTTGACAGGAATTTTACAGTTTTGTCAAATAGTTTGGGGCCTGAATTTGTGACAAAATCATGTTAATTTTAGACAACTAAAAGGAGAAGGCAATAGCGACTAGGAAAATCAAAGAGTCGTGCAAGGAAGAAAACATAATCACATTACCCTACTGTGGCTTGACATTATTTACATAATCAAAAGATCATAAATAATAATTTAAGCCAAAAAGATGGGAGCAGAGGAAACATATAGGGACGGGGAATATAAGAGAGAAAATCTTCTCTTGATGTGTTCCTTTGTACCGTGCCAGTGAGCAGTTTTATCTAGAGGCTTGATCAGTTTCCAATTTAATTCTGTCGGCAAGACTACGGCTTAGGTGGTTTCTGTATACTTCCCGCAGGACACAATAATGTCTATCTCTCTTTGGTAATGTTAGCAGCTACTGATAATCATTACCTAGATGTATTATTCATCAAAGGTTATGAAATGGTGATACCTAAAACAATTTTTTACTAATAATCAATGACTTATTAGTGGGAATATTTCTAAGAGAGAAATTTCCTCTCATTAATGGGTAAATTGAAGTAAATTTCATATAGGAATAACAAAAAATAAATACCTGTCATTCATTTGTTTTATTTATCAGTTTTCAAAACTGATTCTTATTTGTTTATATTAAGACTACTGGACTTTTTTTGCACGGGCAGGCACGAGGCAACAAACCCGAGTCTCCGGCACGGCAGGCAAGAACTCTGCCACTGAGCCACCACTGCCCACCCAACTACTAGATTTTTTTTATGTTAATTTTACAACTAGCTACTTGACTGAATTATCTTATTGTTTATAGTATTTACTTTGATTCTTTTGGCTTTATCAGATACAGCATGATACATCTACAGAAAGATATAATTTTACTACCTTTTGGCATGCTTTCATTGTGTAGAAATATTATTTTCCTTATTCTCTGTTTTCTCATAGTATTGCATGGGAATCAGCCAGTCTTTTTCTATTGATTACTTTTAAATAAAATTAGTTGTTTAAATAGTTTTAGAAGAGAAGAAAGTGTCCAAGATGGCTTTTCTATTTTCATGGGTTAGCATTTCCTTCTATTTTCATTAAGGGGGGGAAAAAGAGGAAGAAAGAGACAATTTCACATACCCTGTGACCTTCCCCATCTGTTTCCCCTCAACATTTAGTTCTGGACCTTCTCTTTCCTTTGACTTTACTGAATCTGCCCTGCATGGAATTCTACTCCAGCATTTCCTATTCAACGCAGGGCTTTGTCCTGGGAGGATACTTCAATTTGTCACTTTAAAGAAATCATAGGAGACCAGCAGATGGCACCTGTACCCTCACCCCTTCCCAAGGTCTCCTTGCACTCATCCACACAGGCGGCATCCAAATGCCCTCCGAGTGGCTGCTGCTGTTCTCAGAATGGCCCACCAAGCCCCCAGTTTGTATATGACAGCCATGTTGCAATTTTCTGTCCCTTTGCATTCCTGGACACTCCTCTCTCACACTTTCTGAAAGAAAGGAGTTCCTGAAACTCAAACTTCATCATTTATTCCCACCTACTCCTACTCTGAGATGCATGGAGACACTTATTTTCTATATTGATTGTAGATGCTATCCACTGTTTTTTCTTTCACTCTACTAGCTGTTCTGTCTAATTATATGAAGGGTATCAAAACCTTTCCTCCTGCCATCCCCCCCAGAATTCTCGGCCCTTTAAGCTAAATTCAAGTATTATTTCAACTATATATAGAGAAATACAGATCACAGCAGAGTAGTCTCAACTTTCCTTGAGAAAAATTTTAATTACTTTCTTATTAGAAATTAAAAATGAGTATCAAAATATCAGTTAATTATTCTATGATATATACATTGTCTTTTAAAACTATAAGGTCACCAGTAGCAACAAATACACACAGCACCCAGATCTTAGCTCTAAATATCACTCTCTGGTAAAATATCACTCTCCTTGGAGAAATGGGTGATTGTAGGGCTAGGGCAGGGAAAACAATATGAGTCTGGAACATCTTATAGGACCAGAAAGCAAGGAAGTGCTCAAAAAACAAAAAGATAAGGGAATCTCAAAGTGACACAGCAGCCAGCATAAAAAAAGCTCCCAATGGCCAAAGCAGGAACAATATGAGTTAAAAAATGCATGACACACCAGTGGATTATTAGGATTTCCAGATAAAACACAGGATGGCCAGTTAAATTTTAATTTTAACAGTGAAAAAATGTTGAGTGTAAGTATGCTTCATTGCAATATTTAAAATTCAAATATATATAAATCATTTATAAGTTGATATATATATAATAACATTAAGATAAGTGCACAGTAAAATAATCTCTTTGCTTAATGTGTTTACCCATTCTCACCAACTCCTTTCATTCCATCTCTTCTATAAGGTACTAAATCTAAAAATACTCCCAGGAAATAACGATATATCTGTGAGCCAGTTGGATCCTACCTTACAACTATCAAAAGTTTTTTTAGTTTCATTAACACAAAATGTGTCTCAAGATGTGTGTAGAGGGTGGGCCACGGTGGCTCAGCAGGCAGAATTCTGAGACCCAGGTCCAATTCCCAGTGCCTGCTCAAGCAAAAAAAAAAAGGATGTGTGCAGAGTCATACAGTTTAATTAAAGTATTAATACACTTGCAGCACTCTTGACTTTTCTTGCTGTTTTGGCCCTCATGAAATGTAAAATTTAAATTTTGTAAAATAGCATGTTTTTCTTAGCAAGATGACACAATGAAAGTTCTTTATGCATTCTTTTCTCATCTTTAAACTTTTAAAACATCTATGTCAAAAAATTTTTAAGTGTTGTGTTAAATCTGAAAATGACAAAATTTCAAAAATCAAATGGTGTTTTACAATGTTAAATGCAGACCAGTCTTGGAAATATGAGTTTCAGTAAAAATTTCACAGGCAAAAAGCAAAATCAGCTCTCAGAACTTTATACTTCCAAAGTTTGAAGAGCAAGGATTACCTTGATTTGAGTTCAGAAAATCTCATTATGATGAATAGGATTTCTTTTTAACATGTAAGATGCCTAGCTCTTAAATTTTAAAATACATTGCAAGCAAACGGGTGTAATACAAGTGAAGAAATTTTGACATTTATTCTGAAATGCACTTTGTGAATTCACCAATTTCAAAACTACCCTTATTGCCCTCAAACTCAGAAAAGTTCAATATCCTCTCCAAGGATTTGAAAGGCCAAAAGATTTTTTGTTAGAAATTCATTTAAACCTGGAAAATACTTGAAATCAATGATTTTTTTTAAAAAAGAACTTAATCATTTCTGATTTGCTCTCTGGCTGTTTATCAACATGGAACCCGTATATAGATTGCTTTTTCTCTCTTCCAAAACATTAATTAAACCACCCTGAGAGAGACTGCAATAATAATGCCAGCTGCCATCTTGCAGCACTGCATGCTACTATCAGAAGAGCGATATTCCTTCCTTTGCATACCGATAAATGAGAAGGCTGCACTTACCGAGCTGGGGCTGGAGTGCCGCCGGACTTTAGGCGACTCCTTCCCCGCAGAGGAGGTCTTAAAGTTAATGCAAGCATTGTTCTCAGAATGCACCCTCTTTACTTGATTAGTTGGCTTCTCAAATGGGTCAAAAGTGCTCTGTGTCCTCTGAACCCTGACTTTTTTATCCTCAGGAATTGTGTCCAGGGGTTTGATGACTGAGTCCATTCCCTGGCAGTTCCGTGTAGACATCTTTGTGACACATATCTGGAAAAAAGGAAATTAAACTCAGAACTCTGCACTGAAATTTTAATATCACCACACATGCTGATTTATTATTCTAGAAAGTATGTCAATTTCAATCTTAGGAAATACCAAAAAAAGTTACACCAACTTAAATCCCAACAAAAATGCAATAAGAGTTCCTATTAGGAACGATGGAAATGTTTTGGTAATGGATGGTGGTGATGGTTGCATAACATTGTGAACATAGCTAACAGCACTGAAATATATATCTGAATGTGGTTACAAGGGGAAATGTTAGGTTGTCTATATGGTAGCAGAATAAAAAAAAAATTTTTAATCCATGCAGTGGCACAAAACACACAGTGAACCCTAAGTTAGACCACATATTATTGTTAATACAATACTCCTAAAAATGTGCTTTCATCAATTGTAACAAATGTTCTACACCAACGTAAGGTGCTAATAATACTGTGGTATATGGAAATCCTGTATTTTATGCATGATTGTTGTATAAACCCACAACTTCTCTAATTAAGGGGAAAAAATGCAATACGAAAAATTCCTTATCATTTTGCTTACAGTTGCTTAGAACTTACACTAAAAAAGCTCTCACTAAAACAGGAAGCTTAGGGCTTATGCTGTTTAATGCTCTAAGGTGGTTCTTGAATTTGGATGCAAGTTTACCATCACCCTACAGGAAGGATTACTTCTGATCATTAAGAGGTTGGATAACTTGCCTCAATAAAATATATATATATATATATATCATTTGGGCTAAATCAGATAGCTACTTAACTGTCGGGTTATTGTGGAAGCAGTGAACATAAGCTAGAGAAGAAGATCATTATGTTGTTAAAAGTTTTATGTTTGAATGTATACATTTCCAATATGTGCCCATCCTGATCTCATCTTCAGAATTATATGGGGCATATAAAAAAAGGCTAAGAGTTAGAGATGTTAAAGAATTGAAGGACAATACTATAAAAGAAAAACACTAATTTCAAAACTTTGCATTACTCTGCTAGATCTCTATTTCTATGCCAGTATCTCCACTCATTTCTGCACATCCCAGTATCTCCACGTATCTCTGCAAGCCTACCCCACAATCTCATTTTCTTTTAGTCTCTCTGACTTTTTCTCTTTGATTTCTACATTATGCTCTAAACTTCTTGTTTTCCCTATACTGTTGAAATGCTGTTGTTCTTATTAAATCATGTTATGGCCTCTAGCTTGTCTGCAAAGCTAAGTAACTTTATTATGTTCATGAAAGAAAAGATGACTCTAACTGAAATTGCTTTTAGAAATTTTTTTCTCCTTGTGAAAAGTTTCAACATCCCTATAAGTTATTGAAAGCAGAAATACAGAAGACATTTTAAAAGAAGCCCATAATGTTAAAGTAAAAATATAAAGTTTCAGAGTAATATATTGTAATAGTTTCGAGCTGTATGTAACCTCCCAAAAACGATGTTCTTAAATTAAATCTGTTCCTGTGGGTGTGAATAGTCTTAATCCCATTACTGGAATCCTTTTTAAAGGGAGTGAAATTAAGACAGAGAGAGAGAGAAAGCCACAAGAAACAAGAAGCAAGAAGCTGAAGCCCAACGGAATCTGGAGAAGGGAGGGCCAGGAGAGGCCACCATGTGCACCCCCATATGGCAGAAAAGCCCAAGACTACGATTCTCTGGCAACCAGCCCCCGAATGCCAGGCATCAGGGAGGAAGCGTTGTCTTGATGATGCCTTGATTTGGCTGTTTCTAGCCTCAAAACTGTGAGCCATTAAATTCCCATTGTGTAAGACAACCCATTACATGGTATTTGCTTGAGCAGCCAAGGAGACTAAAACCTATGTATAAGATGATTTCATGGGGAATAAATATTTATACATACATATATATGGATCTGGATACATAGATACAGATATAGATATGTGCACGTGTGTCACTGCATAAGGAAAGACATAGAAGGAAACACACCAAACAGTTAACATCAGATACCTCCAGGCATATAACTAAGTGGAAATAGGGAAAGACTACCAACTATTACTACACCCTGGTATTGTTTGAATGTATAACATATCTTACTTATGTAGAAAGTACATATAATAAAATTAAATTCTTTCAACTGAAATTTTAATTAAATATTAAGCATCAACTCTGTCCTAAGGGTTGTGTATTAACTACCAGCTACTGGTTGAATTCTAAATAGTCAAATCAGAATGATAATGTCATACTTTCTAGCACACCACAAAGCTGTTGAAGTTGTCTTTAAAAGACTCAAGGCATAGTCCCCTACTCATAATGAAAAACTAGCAATTTATGAAAAGTAGATTAGACGCACTCAATATTCTTAAAGGTTCAAAAGTTCTTCTTAAATATGTGATGGCAAAAGATAGAAAACGACCCACATTACTGAAACAATTGAATTATAAACACGTGGCCCCAAGAAAACAAACTTCAAGCACAAGAAACATTAAGAAAACTGCAGGAAGGCACATCATAATCAAATTGCTTAAAACCAGTGATAAAGAAAATGGAATAAAGAGGAGCCCAAGGAAAACTGTTATGTTATAAAGGATCACTGAAAATATTCGGAAATAAAACAAGAAGAAAACTAGAATGCATCTTGAACTAAATGAAAATCATAACAGAAAACGTGTAGGATGCAGCTAAAGGGAAATTCATAATACTAAATGTGTAAGTTAGAAAAGAAGAAAAGTCAGCTTCTACCTTAACATACTACCAAGAAAGAAAAAAAGAGTAAATGAACCCCAGAGTAAGCAGAATACAAATAATAAATATGAGAGTCAAAATCAGTGAAATAGACAACAGAAAACAGTAAAGAAAATCAGATTAACAAAAAACTGTTTCTCAGAGAAGATAAAAAAATGATAAATCTCTAGCTAGACTGATAAAGGAAAAAAGGGGAGAAATACACACTGCCAATATCAAGAATGAGAGAACAAAGAAAATGTTCTCAAATTGATTGCGGTGATGATGAATGCACAACTCTGATTATACCAAGAACCACTGATGGTACACTTTGGACGGACTTTACAGTGTGTGAATAAAACTGTTTGAAAAAAAAAGAAGGATGATAGAAGTGACATCACTACAGATTCTACAAATATCATGAACAATTTTAATTCAATAAACCCAACAGCTTAGATGAAACGAATACATTATTTTAAAGGCAGAAACTACCAAAAGAAACTTGGAAGAAATAACCTGAATAGACTCATATCTCTTAAAGAAATGGAATTTGTAGTTAAAAACCTTACCACAAGGAAAATGCCAGGGTCAGATGGCACCATTGGTGAATTCAACCAAACATTTACGGAAGAAATAAACCAATTCTATAGAAAATCTTGCAAAAAACTGAAGAAGACAGATTACTTTCCAAATCATCATGAGGCCAGTATCATACCTCCAAACCAGAAAAGGACATTACAAGGAAAGAAAAATACAGATTAATTTCTCTTATCAAAACAGATTTTAAAATTACTGCCACATTTTTAACAAATTGAATCCAACAATATATGAATATAAAAAGGATAATAAATCATGACTAAGTAGTATTTATCCCAGGAATGCAAGTTTGGCTTACTATTTGAAAATGTGTAATTCCCCATTTTAACAAACGATGGTAGGCAGTCTCTAAAATGGCTCTCAATGCCGCCCGATGCTGGCTATTCACACCCTAGTTTAGTCCCCCATAGCAGGGACTGGGCTGGATTTGTTGACTTGTTCCTAATAATGTCTGCCATAACTAATAAACAGACAATGGCAGAAATCCTGGGATGTCACTTCTGAGAAAAGACTTTTTAAAGATTGTGGCTACTGAATTCCTATTCTCTCCCTCTCATTCTCTCAACAACCATGTAGGTTGAGCCTTCAAGCGCTCCTTGAAGTGCTACTGCAGCAAGCCTACAGCTGGACTGGAACTCACGAGAGCTCCTGAACCAGAGGCAAAAGAAGTGCCTGGAATTGAGGCCCACAAAAGCTGAGCTAACAAGTATTTGTTATTTTAAGATGCTGAGTTCGAATCGCATGTTACCGAGCATCACGTAACTGATACCCAGATTTATTTTTAAATCATATCATCAATTCAATAGGCTCTGAAAAAGGATTTGGCACAATCCAGCACCTACTCCTGATAAAAACCCTGAACAAAGAGGAGAAGGGAAGTTCCTCAAGCTAATAAAAAGGGTGTCTGGTAGAAGTACTAATTTGATATTGTACCCACATACATCAAGAATGTATATTTTAAACCCTAGGTAATCACGAAAAAATATTTTTAAAGAATATGTAAATAACAAGCTAAAAGGGTGGGGGGAGATGGAGCAATAAATATACACTACTAATCTAAAAGAAGGCTAGGACTGCACTAATGTGTACTGTCTACTTCTCTCATTCTACAGAATCAAAATGAGCTTCTCCCACCTTCTTGGCTTAACTGGAGCATGTCCTGAGATCCCAAGGCAAGCATCTGCTAAAATCTGTTGCCATTTTCAACTGCTTAAATGAGACTCAGGATTCTTTCCAATATTGTATAACCAAAACAAAACATGGCAATAATCTTTATGCTGTAAAAGATGGCCATTGTTATCCATAACTATACTTTCAAATTCATAGTTTTTGTTTATTTGTTAAACGTTATTTATTAATGTAATCAATTCTTAAATGAACTTTCTCTTTTAGAAAAAAAAAGGCTAGAGGGAAAGGTGGAAGAATAGAACAAAAACAGGTGGGAAAACTGAAAATAATATAAGTATAAACCCAAATACATGAATCATTTCATTAACTACAAAAGATCAAAATACTCCAGTTAATGAAGAGGTTATTAGAAAAGATTCTTAAGAATAAAATAAAATTCAACTATATACTGCTTTACAGAGACACAAATAAAAGGAAACAGATGAAATCAGGTGCGTTCAGGGTGGCATGGCCATATGTGAAATTGTAAAGCTGTGGTCCACTAGCCATGTTTCTTGAAGAAGATTGTAAAATGATATATAGCCTCGGCAATGTGACTGCGTGACTGTGAAAACCTTGTGCCTGATGCTCCTTTTATCTATGGTATGGACAGAATAGTAAAATATGGAAATAAATAAATAATAGGGGGAACAAACGTTAAGATAAATAGAGTAGATTGAAATACTAGTGGTCAATGAAAGGGAGAGGTAAGGGGTATGGCATATATGTTTTTCTTTTTTCTTTCTTTTGCTGAAGTAATGTAAATGTTCAAAAAAATGATCACGGTGATGAATACACAACCACATAATGATATTATGAGCCACTGATTGTTTACCACATATGGAATGTTTGTATGTTTTTATGTTGTTTTATTAATAAAAATATTTTTAAAAAGATTTATATATACACATACAAATCAAGTGAAATGATAAAAGCATACAAAAGAACATAAAAAGGTATAAATGGGAATGGGATAGATTTATGGATAATGGAAAAAGGATGACCATGTTTGGGCTGTGTGGGGGTTTGAAGCTGTATGTACCCCCAAAAAACATGTTTCTAAACTTAATCCATTCCTGTAGGTGTGAACCCATTGTTAAATAGGAAATTTTTGATGAAGTTACTTAAATTAAGGTGTGGCCCACCTCAATCAGGATAGATTTTAATCCTATTACTGGGTTCCTTTATAAGTAGAATAAAATTCAGGCAGAAAGAGAGAGAGAGAGAGAGAGAGGAAGCCAGGACTCACCAGAAGCTGATTACCAATGGGACTGGAAGAGAAGGGAGAGACCAGGAGACCCGACCATGCAACAAACTAAGGACCAAGGATGGCCAGCAGGTAGCCACAGAATGCCACAGTCTTTGGGGAGAAGGAATCGCCTTCATGATGTCTGGATTTGAACTTTCTCTTTTGCTTCAAAATAGTTAGCGAATAAATTCCCATTGTTTAAGCTGACCCATTGCATGGCATTTGCTTGAGCAGCCTAAAAAACTAAAACAGACTCCAACCCTATCTTGAAAGTCAGAGCCACCAAAAAACATGAACCACACAGACACATCTCTTAGTTCCATTGCCAAGCAGAAAATGAGCTAGTTTTATCCGCAGATTCTATTTTTTATCCAAGCTCTTTGAAACATCTCGGTAGACTTTATCAGATAGAAATCTCTATTTTTTTTTTCCTAATTTTAAATATATGGGGAAACACTTTAACAAAGAATGATTTTGGCACATGTCCACGAGCACAACGAATCATATGTTAATTTTAAATATTGTCAATTCTCATTACTCACAGTAAATATGTTCCATAAAGTCACTGTGAACACTCAATTCGTGAATACAGAACCAATTTCCCTAGGGCAAGCACAAAACTAAGTTTTTGAGATCCACTAGCCTCAACATTGCCATCAACTGGTCAATACATAATCTTGTTTTATGTGTGTTTCTGTTTAAAGACACCTTACTTAATATATATTGTTTACTCATTAACATTGAACTCAGGGCCAAGAGCAGTTACGCCCGAATGAAACTTAATCTAACATATATATTTTCTTTCTAAGGCACATCTTGGTGCTTTCTGGCACTTAGGAACACTGGACAGCACTTCAGTCCTATGCTTGGGGACCATTTTAAAAAGGAAATCACTAATAAAAAGCTAAAAATGTGACAAACATAACACTAAATATACCATGAAAAAGACACTTGTTTACAGTATGAGTTGAAACAAGAAGGCAGAGTTTTGCCTTGTTCAACCTCAGCTGGGAATGTGCACGACAGGGGGCTCAAATTTTGCACCAACTGCAATAGCACCGTAAGTATTCAATTGGGGGCTACAATTAAATTTTAGCAATTAGGTAAATTCACAAATCTGGATCCACAAATGAGAATCAACTTCCTATCAGCATCCCATAGTGATTTGCAGAGTACCATATTTCTCAGCCCCACCAGCACCCCATTTGAGATTCAATATCTCCTTATCTAGTTCCATGTGAGCAAAAGACGTTGTCAGCGCTATTCTACCCTTTTCCTACAGGGCCTCTCTCAGTGCTAGGTCCACAATAAGGCTCAATAAGATTCTACTGAATGAATAAATAAGGTTTAAGAAGATTCATTCAAATAAATTATCTTCATACTCTCTTGTTGGAAGAGCTAATGGTCTGAGACATTTATCATCTTATAGCTATTACCAAAAAAAAACTTAGTAGCTCTAATATGAAAATGAAACATGCATACATACATATATTCATAAAATGCTATCAACAAAAGCAAGCTCATCGTGATCGGCAGAATTCTAAACTGACACCCACTGACCCTCAATAATACATTCCCCCCACCCCGGCCCCGGCTGAGTATGATGAGATGTCACTCCCATGATTCTGTTGCATTATACGGCAAATGAGAGATTATCCAGGGTGGGCCTGACATAATCAAGAGAGTTATTTAAAAGCAAAGCCTTTTCTCCAGCTAGTTACAGAAGAGGAAGTCAGAGACAGGTGCTGTAGCTGGCCTAGAAGAAAGTAAACTACCATGCTGTGAACTACCCTCAGGGCCACAAGGCAAGGAACTGCAGGCAGCCTCCAGGAGCTGAGAACTGTCCTCAGCTGACAACTAGCAGAGTAATAGGAACCTGAGCCTTACAACCACAAGGAAATGAGTCTGCCAACAACCAGTAAAAGTTGTTAAGAGGTCCCTGAGCACCAGATGAGAACTACAACCTCAGCCTTAATGGCCCGGTGAGGCCCTAAGCAGAGAATTCAGCCACAGAATTCCTGGGCTTCTGACCTACAGAAACTAAGATAATAACCAATAAGTTTGTGAAAATTTACACAGTAATAGAAAATTGAAGCACTCATTTTATTGAAATTGCATGAAGCACTTTGGTACTTGAGCAGAATGCTCTTAGGAAGATTGTTTGCAGGAACTACTTCCCAAACTTGACATACTGCCTCTATAAGCTCCAAGAGAAAACGAATGATGACCATCGTGACTATCTGCCAGCTACTACCGCGAGTTTATACGGAGAGTTTTCTGCACGATGTAGCTCCATCAATTTTATAAATCACAACGGTATCATAAAGCCCCTTGCACTCCATGCAATTACGTTTATACACAATTTGCACTGGTCTCCCCCTCACCTGGGTCTGTGTGAGTACTACCAATATCAGCACCTGCTTTGGACGTGGGTCTTCGTCCAGGAAAGCAATCTATGCTTGAGTTTTCCATATAGGGAAAAGTGTCTGTTTGGGGCAAGTTTCAAGTTACCAATATTTGGAACAAATTATTAAATTTTATCTGTCCAGCTCCCTAAGCCATGAGCACAACAGAACGTTGAATCCAGGTCCTTCATATGGGGGAAATTAGTCTGGTGGATCTCACAGGCTTCTCAGGACACCCCTCTGGGAACCTTGGATAAAAGAGGGAAAAAATAGATCTAAAGGAGGACCCAGGCAAGGGTAAGTAAGAATTATGCTCATTGCCTCAATTTCTAGAGTAAAAAAATTATTGACGTGCCCAGACTGCATGAAGAGAGGAATAAGCAGGTGAATCCTGGCAATGCAGGAGGTTTCCATAGGGCAGGTTATGCACTGGTGCTGCTCCCCAGCGCCAAGTCTTCATCTGAATCCTTCTATCTACCTCTTAGCAATCCAAACACACCTCTCAAAATTGGATGTCTTTCTGCCAAAAATGCTTATGATCAAGTTTTGTAGAAGGTCTTAGTGAAAAATACAATCCCAAACTATAAGAAAACTAGGGGAGAGAGCATGATATGCCAAATCGGAAAAAAAAAACAATCCATAGAAACCCATAACCTCAAAATGGCAGTTTTTTTCCAACCACCAATAGCAAATAGTAGTCATTTGATCTACTGACTTTCATGTGTACCCTCAGTGCTCAGATGTTGGTCTGTTACAAGTCTCCATTAAAAAGAAAAAGGAATCCTTGGAAAGCAGCTGATTTCATTTCATGGGGCAGGAAGCACAAAACAGCTATGGAACACACAGTTATTACGAGAAAAGTAGAATCCATTCAAAAATGTCAGTAACAGTGCTGGAAGGACAAAAGAATCTGCCTGAAAGGGCTCCTACTTGCCAACTATGATTATTTAATTGAACCTCAAAAGGAGAATAAATTTATGGTTAAATGGACAAGTTAAATTATTGAAAAAACATGATTTCATTGTTATTCTCAGAGAAAAGTTAATATAAAGGGTGAATGGTAGTTATAATATGAAAGAAGCATGGATATAACAGGATATGTTTGAATTTAACATAGGGAACTGTTAAGTAAACCAAGTAGTGGTTAAAAAAAAAAAAGTGAAAACTGTGCCAAGAATAAGAAGGATCTGCAGAAAGAATAGATTTCTATGCAGTGCATGCGTGGAGAGAGAACACAACAGGTTCCAATGACAGCAGATCAGGTCAATACAGCACAGTGTCAGGATAAATGGTATATAGCACTGCCTGAACAATGTTTTACAAAATGCACATATGGCGGAGACAAACCTGGTGGCAAAAACCTTATGTGAAGTCATTGTGAACATCATTTTAGGGAAATAAGGTTTAATAACACAAGTGAAATTTAACCCTTCAAAAGGAAACTCAGCTTGACTGCTGACCAGTGACTCAGATTTGAATCACTTTGAGAAAAGCAACCAAGACCAGCCACATCAATCAACAACTCAGACCCTCCACCCCTAGGTAGTCTGAGAATGCGCTGTTTTACTTGCGGCTTTGTAAATATTACACAATTCCAGAAGATACAAAGCTATTACTGAAGCCTCTGGAAGGTACCTAGGTAAGTAGATCCATAACTTATCTAGACATAAAAAGGAATACAGAAATAATAATAATGAAATTAATTAAATCCATGGTATAGGTATTTTTGAATAGGATATGAAAGTACAGTAACATCATTTGCAATCATCACATTATACATGTTTTCTTTGTTGTTTAAGATATCTGAAAGAAGTTAAAATAATCAGTCACAACTGAATAAGTATTTGAAATTAAGGGAATCTAATTAAGTCTATAATCAATGCTTAAACAGACTGAGGCAAACTGACTTCCAAAAGTACATTTATTAGGTATATATATAAACACATATATATGCATGTATGTATGTTTAAGGGTGTAGGCACTCAGCCAAGGACAAAGGCCAGTAGCTGTAGATGTTCCAGGCCCAGAAAATCTTGCACGTTCCAGAAGCCATCAGTTCTCACTGCCCCCTACACATACTTTGTCAGTGTTCTCAACCTCGAAAACCTTCCTGCCACACCAAGCCATGGACACATTACATTGTTCGAGACTCACCTTAAAAATTACCTTGCCCAGAAACCCACCTCACTCAGATCACTCCTTTTTTAGGAATTCACTTCAGCACCTGTGCGTTCAGTCCACTTCAATATTTTATAGATCTTGTATTATATTTGTTTTCGTTTTTTGTGATGTTTTTACCTCAACAACTTGACTATACTCTCCACAGGGCAAAAACTGTGTCTTCTATTCATTTTATAGCCTCCAAAACGGCCTTGCTCTTCACACTCTGCTTGAAGGGTCTAGAAAAGGTGCACTAACTAACTCATAGAAAGGAAGGGGCTTCCACAAGTTAAAACTGGTTTTCTCAAAACAAAGGGCAGTCACAGGAAATCTCCGGACTATTCACACACTGCTTGAAAACAACAGAAAGTCAAATAATAAAGGGGAATTAAGAAAGAGTTTTCTCCATGACTGCATTTTTTTCACACTTCCTTGTTCCATTTAGAAACTGAAAAGTGACAAAAATCACAAGAGCAGGGATTTCTAAGGGTACTTGAAGACAGACAAAAAGAAGAAATCATCACAAGCGCCAAAATAAACATGTTCTTTTATTTTTTCCAATAAATTCAATAAAACCTAGACATGCAAACAAGTTTAGAGATGCACCTACACATTTGGATGCTCATGTGAATGGATTATTTTGGTTCACTCATCATTAACAGGGGTCTGTTCATTCGCTGGCAGACTCAAGGCTCAGTAAAAGTTATTAGGAATTCAAACAGTGTTAGAGACCCCAAACGTCACAGTTTGACCTACAATTTTAGCTTAGAGCTATGTAAAATCCAGACAACTGTCTTCTGAACTCACAGCAGTGGATTTGAAGAGCACAGCTTAATTCAGTTACGGTTGGCATTCATTGCAAGTGAATTCATTTGTGCTGAAAATTGCTCCTTTGATTCAACCATTTTCTAGTTACGGCATTATATGGGATATAGAATGTGATCTCTATTTCTTCACTCCACACTCTTAGTGAAGGCAAAGATTGGGAAAAGAATTGGTTTAAAAGACTCAGAGTTGGTCCACAGTACATATGCATCATGCATCAGGCAGTAGCTAAGTCATGATCTTTTGACATTCACTGACTATACAGCACAAGTCCAAGGTAAAACTGTGAAATAAACAAAAGTCTTGAAAACCTCTTAAAATATTTGTTTTTTTCCCTTGCTGGTTACCCATTGTGAGGGTCTGATGACTTTCTCCTGTTCTCTCAAAACTGCTCCCAATAAAAAACTGTCATCAGTCATTTAGAACTTTTTGAGCACTCATATCATAGTAGTGCTTCTCCCAGAATTATATGCACTCAAAACAGTAAGGAGCAAAATGTTTTATCCCTTGGAAAAAGAATTTCAGCTATCAGGGTACACAGATGGCAAAGTCTGGGAGGAGGGGGATGGTAGTAGGAATTTCTAATACCACTGGACCACACATGGGAATCACCACCTATGTGACAGCTGCCTTCATCTTAACCCAAACCTACCAAATGTAAAAGTAACCTATGTTCTCTTGGTTGCAGTCTTCTCTTCCCTTTTGTTCCCAATAATGTGGCAGTGTGAATGACTACTGAGAGTGAAGGTATGAATATGGGAATAGAAGTGAGTGTGTTTTAGTTACAGCAATGTTTCATCAGAACCAAGAGCTGGCCTAAAATCCCCTTCAGAACATGAGCTGATAAACATGAATGCTAATTGCATTTAAAAAAAAAAAGTAAGGAAATCTTAAAAAAAAATACACTTGCTACCCACAAAAGTCAGAACTAAGTGACTCTGAACAAATCACTTCAATTCTGAGTCTCAGTTTTCTCATCCACAAAGTGATACAGCTGGAGTAAATAGCTCTTAAGATCTTTTACAGCGCTAATGCTCTATTATGAAACCTAGGTGGCAGTTTATGGCTGCTAAATGATTTTAAATAGATCAACCAGATGCTAAGTAAGGCCAGATACACAAATTCACCTCTTTGTGGTGCCACTCTCCCTTAAGATTCTGCAGTTTAGAAAGGAGCTGCCAGGAACACACCATGACACTTCTCCTGATGAACACGGTCTCTGCGGTAAAATCCTAGCATTGTTTCTCAGTGATGGTGCCTGGGTATTTGGGCTGAGCAATTATTTGTGTGCAGCACTGCCCTACACACTGCAGCACATTTGGCACTCCTGTCTACTAGATGCTAGTCATGCCCCTAAGTCACTACAGCAATGAAAATGCCTCCACAAAAAGCCACATCATTTTTAGATTGTATTTCCTAATTTTTCAATTAAATATATGTTGTCTTTATGTTTTAATCCTGTGGAATTTGTTTTCAAATGCTTGGTTTATTTTGTTCGGAGAGGAGGAGTCTATCTTTGCTTTGCTCTGCTTCACATGCATTGATTATGATTCCATAGCCAGACTGAAACACCTTGAGCACAAAAACCCTATCTTCCACTGCTTTCGTGGCCCTAATGCACGTGATTCGGGTGTTCTGTCAATATTTACCCAATGGCCAGTTGTTTTCCTTAGTATAAGCCTTCAACTTTAACTAAAAAAGACCATTAAGAAATTAGTCCTGAGACACAACATAACATGAAGCACCTCCTGAGTCCAGATCTTTTCCAGCAGATGAAAAGGCTTCATCTCATGTTCCCACTCACCAGAATTCAATGTCCAACATTGTGACTCAGTTTAAATATTCTTATTTTTCTCCTGACTAGATTCTTTTCGGTCTGACCTGAACTTTTAGGGTAAGGGTAGAAGTGCCACCTGCACTGCCAGCTGTGGTCTATCTGGTTTTCTGAATGTATTTATCTTTGGGGATCAGGATCTTTCATCTGTGATGTTCTGTAAACTCTGCTGCTCACGGGACCAGCAGCACAGGGATCACCTGGCATCTCAGGCCCACCACAGTCCTGCAGAGTCAGGATCTGCACTTCAACAAGATTCCTAGGCGATCTGCTTACATATTAAAGTTTGAAATGAACTTTTCCAAACCATGTGATGACAGACTCTCCTGTTCTGGTCAAAGAAGGGACTGAAATTGGGAGGGAGGTCAAGTCTTTAAGAAGAGAAATTTGTTTCAGTCTCCAGGTATGAGTGATACTCATTTTAATATTCTTCAGGTATCCCTTTTTTTTGTTCAAACTTCTTACAAAATATCATGGTAATTTCGGATAATCTTTTAGCATAATCTTGAGCTCAAATAAAATTTTCCAATAATTTCACCCCATATATTTATGAATATAAAAAAATGGGATTTCAGAGGTATGCAGAGTAGAGAAAGACTAGTCATGGGTTACAATGATATATGTGACATTACTTCCTATATAGAAAACTATGGATTTACTCATATCTACTACAGAAGCAAGTTTTGCCTTTACCACCATATCTATGAAAATTACTACAAAACTATCCTAAAAAAATACAAAACCAGAACCTTGCTTTGCTCTTTATGTGCCAAGGTTTATTTGGTAACTCTGAAAATAAAAAAGTAATTAGAAGGAAGCCACTACAGAATAAAAAAGAAATTTTAAAAGGAACATAGATTTGCAAAGCATGCCATGTTCCCCATAACAAGTCTTGCCTTGGAAAAAAAGAAGCCCACTGCCACTCTAGCAGGATGAATTGTGTCAGTCGCGATAAGACATGTTCAAGTCATTAGGGTTTTTGAAAGGATACTAGACAATTGAATGTGATCTTATTTAGAAATAGGGTTTTGAAGATGTCATTAGTTAAGACGAGGCCAAAGTGGATTAGGGTTGGTCCTGGTCCACATGGTCAGCGCCCTCATAAGGGAGAACTGGACACAGACAGAGAGCTGAGTGGAGAACACCATGTGACACTGACACAGAGTGGAAATGGACTGCCGGCCACGGTCAGAAGCCAGAAGACAGGCATGAAAAGATTCTCCCCAACAGACTTGAGAGCATGGCACTGTTGACATCTTGGTTTCAGACTTCTAGCCTCTAGAATTGTGAGGCAATAAATCTACGTTGTTGTGAGCCACCCAGTTTGTGGCACTTTTTTTTACAGCAACCCTAGGAAAACAAGATAGCCTCTCTGGCATAACCAAACATTTCCCACTCCCAGACTGGACAAAGCACATGAACACCTACTCCCACTCAGAAGACTATGGTGCAGGATAAACCCAAACAGACCCATGTCATACCATGTTAAAATCAAACTACTGAGCAGACAATGGTGGCTCAGTGGCAGAGTTCTCATCTGCCATGCTGGAGACCCAAGTTCAATCCCCAGAGCCTGTCCATGCAAAAAAAATTGAACTACTGAATGCCAATAAAGAAAGAATTGTGAAAGCCAGGAAAGAAATAACATATCACACACAAGGCGACCTCAATAAGATTAAGTGCTGACTTCTCTTCAGAAACCATGCAAGCAACAAGGCAGTTGGAAAGCCATTTTTAAACTGCTAAAGCAAAAAATTGGCATCCAAGAATTCCATATCTAGCAAAACTGTCTTTCAAAAATGAGGGGAGGATTAAGACATTTCCAGATAAACAAAACTGAGGGAGTGCATCATCACTAGACCAGCCCTACAAGAAATGCTAAAGGGAGCGCTGCAGGTTGAAAGGAAAGGACATTAGACAGTTGAGGGAAGCCACATGAAGAAAAAGAGATCTCCAATAAAGATAATGATATGGGTAAAAATAAATACCAGTATTACTGTATTTTTTATTTGTAACTCCACTTTTTACTTCCTACAGGATTTAAAAGGCAAATGCATAAAATGTAATGATAAATCAATGTTTGCTATTCATTCTGTATAAACATGTAATTTTTGAAAAGAATCCCATTAAGGTGGGATGATAGAGGGTTATAGGAACGTAGTTTATTTATGTTATTGGAGTTGTTAAATTGGTATCAAAACAAACAAGATTGTTATAGACTCAAAGTGTTAAATTTAAGCCCCATGGTAACTACAAAGAAAATATCAGAGAATATGCAAGCTCATAGAGACAGAAAGTAGAGTACAGGTGACCAAGAGTGCAGAGGAGGGGCAGTGAGAAGATAATGCAAAATGAGTATAAGATTTCACTTTGAGTCAAAGGGAAAGTCCTAGTACTGGATGTGGTAAGGGCAATGCAACACTGTGAATGTGATTAATCCCACTGAATGGTAGGCTTGGGATGGGAAGATTCAAGTTGTATATATGTTTACACAATGAAAGAAAAAAAAGAAAGATAAACTGAAGACAAAACGACAATTAAATGCAATAAATGAAAAAGGATGAGATCTAAGAATAGAGGAGAAAATTCTTGAAAAGACATTATTGAAACAATAAAAAATTGGAATAGAGAATGTAAGCTTTATAACAATGTTAAATATCTTGATCTTGATAACTGCACTTAAGGTGATTATAAAAGTGAATTTCCTTAGGGCAGTGCGACAGTGGCTCAGTGGTAGAAATCTCGCCTGCCATACCAGAGACCTGGGTTCGATTCCCAGTGCCTGCCCATGTTTTAAAAAAAAAGGCTTCAAAAGTGAATATCCTTGTTTATAGGAAATGTACATGGAACCTTTCATGTGCAAGGATTATGTGTGAAAGGATTATGATGTGTGCAACCTGCTCTCAAATGTAAAGAAAATAGGTTGATAGAATGATGTTGCCAAAGTGGCAAAATGTTAAAATTGGTGGATCTGGGTATCTGGGAGTGGGAGTATGTTGGAGTTCCCTGTCTGTGATTTGGATTATTTTGGAAGCTGTTTTGTAAGTGTGAAATTATTTCAAAATAAAAAAATTTTTTTTTAAAAAAAAGGCATGGTGATTCTGTGAAAATATGGGTGAGATATATCTTTCAGACACTGTTTCCACTTAAAACTTACTAAACACCCCAAAAAAATCACGGAGAGAAGGAAGAAGATACGTAAATTTTCTGACTCGCACTTGACATCCACAATTTTATGGTGGTTAAAATTCTGTCCTGTAAAAACGGCAGTTGGGGTATATGCTAGTTTGAAAGGATGCATGGACCCTAGAAAAACCACGTTTTAATCAAAATCCCATTTCATAATGGCAGAATAATCCCTATTCAATAACATATGTTTGAAACTGTAATCAGATCATCTCCCTCGAGATGTGATTTAATCAAGAGTGGTTGTTAAAATGGATTAGATGACAACATGTCTCCACCCATTCGGGTGGGTCTTGATAAGTTTCTGAAGTCTTATAAAAGAGGAAACATTTTGGAGAATAAGCAATTCAGAGAGCGCAGAGCAGAATGACATAACCACAAGAAGCAGAGTCCATCAGCTAGCAACCTTTGGAGATGAAGAAGGAAGATGCCTCCTGGGGAGCTTCATGAAACAGGAAGCCAGGAGAAGAAGCTAGCAGATGACGACGTGTTCGCCATGTGCCCTTCCAGATGAGAGAGGAACCCTGACCATGTTTACCATGTGCCTTTCCAGATGAGAGAGATACTGTGAACTTCATCGGCCTTCTTGAACCAAGGTATCTTTCCCTGGATGGATGCCTTTGATTGGACATTTCTATAGACTTGCTTTAATTGGGACATTTTCTCGGCCTTAGAACTGTAAACTAGCAACTTATTAAATTCCCCCTTTTAAAAGCCATTCTGTTTCTGGTATATTGCATTCCGGCAACTAGCAAACTAGAACAGGGTATAATAGCATTTGGATCCTATAGCCAAGTGAATATACTTGGCTACTGGGAGGTAAATATTAGCATTGACATCTATACTGTTCCCTGCCCCAATTTATAGCTAGAGGGCTCAAAAATGAGACACAAAATATAGAATGCTCATATACAATAAGAGAGTGCGCTGGTATGAGATAACAACAAAGCAAAAAAAACTTAATTCAACCTACAAAAGTCCCACAGCTCCCTTGGGGAAATGCAAGACCTGTTTTTCAACAAAATAGAACAATCGAGCTACACAAAATGGCTCACACTGCATGACTAAATAGTTTCTTCATCAAGACACTATTCCCTTAAAGCTCTTCTTCTAGAAAACGAAAAGCTTGTTCCTGCAAA
>PVIY010033883.1:8957-27733 GCA_004026745.1 Myrmecophaga tridactyla | reverse complement strand
AAGAAGTACAAGGCATCAAAATAGGAAAGGAAGAAGTAAAATACTCACTGCAGATGATATGATACTATATGTCAAAACCCCCCCAAAATACACAGCAAAACTACTAGAGCTAATAAATGAGTACAGCAAAGTTGCAGGTTACAAGATCAACACTCAAAAATCTGTAGTATTTCTATACACAAGTAATGAACAATCTGAGGGGGAAATCAAGAAAAGAATTCGATTTACAACTGCAACCAAAAGAATAAAATATTTAGGAATAAATTTACCTAAAGGTACAAAAGCCGTATACAAAGAAAACTACAAGAAATTGCTAAAGGAAATCATAAGGCCTAAATAAATGGAAGCACATATGTGTTCATGGATTGGAAGACTAAATATAGTTAAGATGTCAATTCTACCTAAATTGATTTACAGATTCAATGCAATACCAATTAAAATCCCAAAAACTTACTTTTCAGAAATAGAAAAACCAATAACGAAATTTATCTGGAAGGGCAGGGTGCCCCGAATAGCTAAAAATATCCTGATAAAGAAAAATGAAGTTGGAGGTCTCATGCTACCTGACTTTAAGGCGTATCACAAAGCTACTGTGGTCAAAACAGCATGGTACTGGCATAAAGATAGATATACTGACCAATGGAATTGAATAGAGTGTTCAGATATAGACCCTCTCATCTACGGACAGTTGATCTTTGATAAGGCAGATAAGCCAACTCACCTGGGACAGAACAGTCTCTTCAATAAGTGGTGCCTAGAGAACTGGATATCCAATGCAAAAGAATGAAAGAGGATCTATATCTCACACCCTATACAAAAATTAACTCAAAACGGATCAAAGACCTAAACATTAGATCTAAGACCATAAAACTTTTAGAAGAAAATGTACGGAAATATCTTATCAATCTTATAATACTAGGTGGTTTCCTAGACCTTACACCCAAAGCACCAGCACTGAAGAAAGAAAGAAATGGGAACTCCTCAAAATTAAAACACTTTTGTGCATTCAAGAACTTCGTCAAGAAAGTAAAAAGACAGCCTATACAATGGGAGACAATATTTGGAAATGATATATCAGATAAAGTCTATATATCAAGATATATATATATATAAAGTGATTGTTCAACTCAACAACAACAAGACAGAAAACCCAATTACAAAATGGGCAAATGACATGAACAGACACTTCTCAGAAGAGGAAATACAAATGACCAAAAGACACATGAAAAGATGCTCAACTTCCCTGGCTATTAGGAAATGCAAAAAAAACCCACAATGATATATCATCTCACACCCACCAGAATGGCCATCATCAATAAAACAGAAAACCCAAGTGCTGGTGAGGATGTGGAGAAAGAGTCACACTTATCCACTGTTGATGGGAATGTCAAATGGTTCAACCGCTGTGGAAGGCAGTTGGGCGATTCCTCAGGAAGCTAAATATAGAATTGCCATATGATCTGGCAATACCATTGCTAGGTATCTTCTCAGAGGACATGAGGGCAAGGACACAAATGGACATTTGCACACCAATGTTTATAGCAGCATTATTTACAATTGCAAAGAGATGGAAACAGCCAAACTGTCCATCAACAGACGAGTGGCTAAACAAACTGTGGTATATACATACAATGGAATATTATGCAGCTGTAAGACAGAATAAAGTTATGAAGTATGTAACAACATGGATGGACCTTGAGGACATTATGCTGAGTGAGATTAGCCAAAACAAAAGGACAAATACAGTCCTTTTATTTGGTCTCACTGGTATGAACTGACATTAGTGAATGAACTTGGAGAATTTCAGTTGGGAACAGAGACCATCAGGAGATAGAAATAGGGTAGATATTGGGTAATTGGAGCTGAAGGGATACAGACTGTGCAACAGGACAATGTAAAAATTCAGACATGGAAACACAATACCCCTAACTGTAATATAATAATGTTAGAAAACTGAATGAAGCTGAATGTGAGAATGACAGACGGAGGAGGCCTGCAGGCACAAATGAAATCAGAAGGAAAGATACAAGATAAAGACTGAGATGGAATAATCCAGGAATGCCTAGAGTGTGTAATGATAGTGACTAAATGTACAAATTGAAAAATGTTTTTGCATGAGGAAGAACAAAGGAATGTCACTATTGCAGGGTGTTGAAAATAGATGGTAATTCATATTTTAAAACTTTAAATTATGCATGAGACTAAAGCAAAAAATGTTTACTTGGTACAAAATTTCTATTTTGACTAGTGCATTTACTAATATAACTTATGTGGACAGCTTAATTGAACACCATAAGTACATGGAACCTTGAGTGGGGCATGAGATTTTATAGGTTTGTGCAGAGTGATGCCCAGATAAATCCCAGAGTGATTTGAAAAGAGAATAAAATAGTATTTGCAAACTCCCCTTGGGGGAATGGCAAGAAAGGGGGAAAATTCAACTTCCCCAAGTGGTAATTCGTAATATTCTCACAAGCAGTGGGGACAATCAAAGCAATAGGCTGAGTCCCCAATCTTGGGGTTTGTTCATATGAAACTTAACCCCACAAAGGATAGGTCAAGCCTACTTAAAATTAGGCCTAAGAGTCACCACCAAGAGAACCTCTTTTGTTACTCAGATGTGGCCTCTCACTCTCAGCCAACACAACAAGTAAACTCACCTCCCTCCCCCTGGCTATGTGGGACATGACTCCCAGGGGTGTGGACCTTCCTGGCAATGTGGGACAGAAATTGTAGAATGAGCTGGGACTCAGCATCAAGGGACTGAGAAAACCTTCTTGACCAAAAGGGGGAAGAGCAGAATGAGACAAAATAAAGTGTCAATGGCTGAGAGATTCCAAACAGAGTTGAGGTTATCCTGGAGGTTATTCTTATGCATTATATAGATATCACCTTTTTAGTTAAGGTGTAATGGAGAGGCTGGAGGGAACTGCCTGGAAATGTAGAGCTGTGTTCCAGTAGCCATGTTTCTTGAAGATAATTGTATAACGATACAGCTTTCACAATGTGACTATGTGATTGTGAAAACCTTGTGTCTGATGCTCCTTTTATCTACCTTATCAAGAGATGAGTAAAACATATGGATTAAAAATAAATAAATAACAGGGGGAACAAATGTTAAAATAAATTTAGTAGATTGAAATGCTGGTGATTGGTGAGGGCGAGAGGTAGGGTTATGGTATGTACGATTTTTTTTCTGTTTTTCTTTTTCGGAAATTGATGCAAATGTTCTGAGGTGATCGTGATGATGAATATACAACTATGTGATGACACTGTGAGTTACTGTTTATATATTAAGAATGGAATGATCATATGGTAAGAATGTTTGCATTTGTTATGTTTAAAAAAAGTTAAAAAAAAAAAAAATCCCAGCAGCCTTTCTTTTGCCAGAATGGAAAATCCAGTCCTCATATTCATGGAATGGCAAGGAAACCTAAATAGCCAAACAATCTTCAAAAAGAACAAAGTTGGAGGACTCGTTTCTTGACTTCAAAACATTACAAAGCTACAGTAATCCAAACAGGGTGGTACTGGCACAAGGATGGACAAGTAGATCAATGGAGTAGAACTGAGAGTTCAAAAATAAACCATACATTTTTGGCATACTGATAATTGACAAGGGTGCTATGTCCAGTCAATGGGGAAACAATAGTCTCTTCAACAAATGGTGCTGGGAAAATTGGATATCCACATACAAAAGAATGAAGTTGGCATTCCAGCCAATTGTAATGAACACCTAGGGCAATAATAAGAGTCTACAAAGGTTCCATGCACTAGGGTAACTTACCAGAAACCTACAACTTCCAGATGGGTCCCTGGACCAGTTAGGTCCTGAAACCTAGAGGGCCCAATTTGTCCAAAGCATCAGCTAGTTCCATCTCTCTACTACATATTATTGACAGCCCCTTCCAACATGAAAAAGTTAGAATGGGCATGGCCCAAATACTAGAGATTGGGATAGAAAGATGAAAGGTAACAGTGTAGTTATTCAGAGAAAATAGGGTTTAACAAACGAGTATTACTGCAGAATCATTATATTGATATTTCTTTTAGTCTCCAGTATCTTAGAGCAGCTAGAAGTAAAAACTTAAAATTGTGGAATTGTAATCCATACCAAACTCTGAAATCTATTCTGTAACTAATTGCTGCAATGTGTTCTGTAATCTATTGCTTTTTTGTATGTATATATATATTTATATATTTATAAATATATGTATATATATTTTTCAGAAAAAAGAAAAAAGTAGATTTTGATGATAAAAAATATTTACTCCTTCTAGCCTACAATGTTCTGGAGCAGCTAGAAGGAAAAATCTGAGATGATGGTATGATAGCCCATGACAAACTCTGGGATCTGTCCTGTAACTACTTGAAGAGTGCTTTGAAAACTATTGCTTTTTTCTTTCTTTACTTTGTATATATGCTGTATTATACAACAAAAAAGTTTTTTAAAAATGAAGTTGGATCCCAATCTCACATTATCTTATTCTTTTTTTATTTGTTTCCTATCTCACATTATATACAAAAATTAACTCAAATAGATCAATGAAGAAATAAACAAAATAAATAAAAGGAAAAAATAAAAAAACAAACAAAATAGATCAATGACCTAACTATAAGAGCTAAAAACATAAGAATCTTAAAAGAAAATATATGGGAAAATCTCTAGGGACCAGGTATTAGGCAATGGATTCTTAGATATTACACCCAAAGCACAAAAATCAAAAGAAAAAAATAGATAAATGGGATTTCATGAAAAAGAAAAAATTTATGCATCAAGAAAGTGAAAAAACCTACAGAATGGGAGAAAATAAATGTGAACTATATATCTGGTAAGGGTTTACTGTCCAGATTACACAAAGAACTCCCACAACTCAACAACAAAAAGATAATGAATCCAATTAAAATATGGGTAAAAGGCTTTAATAGATAATTCTCCAAAGAAGATACAAATGGGCAACAAACATACGAAAAGATGCTCAACATCATTAGCCATTAGGGAAGTGCAAAGTAAAGCCACAATGAGATACCACTTCACATGCACTAGAATGGGTATTATTTAAAAATCAGAAGATAACAAAAGTGCTGGTGATGATGCAAAGAAACATGAAGTGTAGTGCATTGCTGGTGGGACTAAAATGGTGCAGGTGCTGTCAAACAGTTTGGCAGTCCTTTGAAAAATTAAACATAGAACTACCTTAAGACCTGGCAATTCCACCTATAGGTATATACCCCCTAAGAATGGATGGTAGGGACTCAAACAGATATTTATATACCAAATATGCATAGCAGTATTATTCACAATAGTCAAAAGGTGGAAACACCTCAGGTGCCTATCAACAAGTGAATGTACAAACAAAATGTGTTACGTATACACAATGGAATGAAGTTCTGATACATGCTACAACATGGAAGAACCTTGAGGACATCATGTAAAGTGGCATGAGCCAGACACAAGAGGTTAAATATTGTATTATTCCATTTACATGAAATATCTAGAATAATTCATAATAATGAATATGAGTAATACATTCACAGAGACAGAAGATTAGAGGTCACCAGGAGCTTGTGGTGGGAGAATGGAGAGTTATTTCTTAATGGGTAGTGAGTTTCTGTGGTGGGTGATGAAAAAGTTTTGGTGATGGGTGATGATGATAGTAGCGCAGCATCATAAATGTAAGTAATGCCACTGAATTACACAAATAGTTCAAATGGAAATGTTAATGGTATATATAAATGTACAAAAAAAAATTTAAAAACTCATTACTGAAACCAACTGAATCACATTTTCTTTTATATATAAGATCTTGTCTTTTACATTTTTCAAAGAATCATTAACATTTTTTGCACTGATAGATTGTTATGAGGAAAAAGGCATTTAATCATTTACACGTCTATAAGCATGTAAATCCAAACATATCATGATTAAAAGTCATATGCTTATCTTTTAGAAAACAATACTGCTTGTTACAAATGTTCCACAACAATGCAAGGTGTTAATAAGTGGTATATAGGAATCCTGTACTTTATACATGATTGTTCTGTAAATCCACAATTTCTCTAATAAAGAAAAAAGAATGTTAGGAAACAATACTACTAGCCTATTTAGTTCATTACTTATCTCTCGAAGCTGTAAAGCCATGAGATATGAAATTATGAGCTTATGTTAAAAACCATTCTTACAAATCTAACCAATGCTGCTTTTTATTGGTAGCACTATCAGAATAATGCCTTTCTAGTTTGGCATTGAAAGTCTTCAACAAAATTAAAAAATTTTCTATATAATATTTACTATATATAACAGATATTTGCTATAACTCAGCCTGACCCATTTCAGTCTCTTATGACTTACCTCTATTCATCAGCATATCATCAGTCATTCCAAATACGCTGTGCAAGATCCCTCGAAATGCATTACGATCTAGCCCAATCTTATCAACTTTCTCATGAGTTTTTCCTACCAAGCTGTCAAAAAGCCTTATGAGACACTCTACTTCACTTTTTTTGACTGTCAAATGAAAAGACAAATAATTACAACTTAGATTAAATCACTGATTTTGTCAACCCAATTCAATATAGTTTACTAGGTAGCTGTTTTGTTCTACAATGCTAGGTGCTCTACAGATACAAAAAATATGATTTTTCACTCAAGAGCTTACACAATTAAGGTTGGCTTCACTTACGTCTCTTAAGAAAGTATATAATTGATAAATTATGTAATATAATGGTCACCACCAAAGACATGTGAGGAAAAATAAATCAACATGGGAAAGAGAAGTTGAGCCATTTTCATGTTGTCTTTGAATGGGCCTTGAAGAATATATATTAATATACTAAGAATTGTGTTGGGGTGAGTAATAAGTGGAGAATTCCAGGGAGCGGGAACAATATCATTAAAGAGGTGGAGTTGGGTTTGAGGTTGAACATGCCCTATTAGGTGCACAGTACCCATCTGTTTTAGTTTGCAAAAGCTGGAATGCGATATACCTGAAATGGAATGGCTTTTAAAAAAGGGGAATTTATTAAGTTGTAAGTTTACAGATCTAAGGCCGTGAAAATGTCCAAATTGAGGCATCCACAGAAAGATGCCTTGGTTCAATAAGGCCGAGGATGTTCAGGGTTTCTTTCTCAGCTGGAAAGGCACATGGTAACGTCTGCTAGCTTTCTCTTCGTTCCCTTTCGCAGGGCTCTGTCCGTTGACTCTGAAGCTTTTTCCAAAATGGTTACCTCTCAAAGGGCTCCAGTAAGCAACTCCATCTTGAATGAGTGGAGACATATCTCCATGGAAACCATCTAATCAAAAGTTACCACTCATAATTGGGTGGGTCATATCTCCATGGAAACAATAAAAAAGATTCCACCCATCAATACTGAATGAGGATTAAAGGACATGGCTTTTCTGGGGTACATAATAGCTTCAAATCAGCACACCGTCCCTCAACCTAAGACCAAGACATAATTCCAGAGGCTAGAATTTTAGTAATAGAAAAACAGCAAATGAAACCAGGATGTAAAAAAGCCCAGGAAAAGATGCTATACAGTGTATTCCCTGATGAGCTCAAATTTTAGGAGGAGAAACCCACAAACAAGGTAAAGTATGAATGGCCCAGAATAGAGGAAAATGGGTCATTAAGAGAAGTCATAAAGGGACAGAAACTTAGAAAAGCCTTTAAACTAAGAAGAAAAAAGAAAATCAGTAGGTGCACTGAATGGACAGCATAGTAAGCTAATGCTTACTTAATGTAGTAAGCTTGTCTACAGTAATCCTCATCAACTCTGATGGAGAAGAATCATGGTCTGAATGGAAATGCTACTGACAGTGGTGTGAAAATCAAAGCCTAAGGAAAATGGTTTTAAGAGTCAGGAGCTGCTCTGAAAGAAAGCTGACAAGGATTTTAGATACAATCTTTAACAGGTAATCTTTCTGAGTTTTATAACTCACATCTCATGGTATATAAAGGCCTTATACATATGGTCACTTCATGATATTTGGAGAAATCATGGGTAACGGGAATGTGGTTTGAGATGCTAAAGAAGGACACATTATTATGGCTTTATTAAACTTTATTACAAAACAAGCTCAGGTTTATAGAAGTGCTGCAAAGATAGTATAGTTCCCTACTGTTTAAATCTTACCTATGGTACACTTCTCAAAACTAAAAAATTTACATCGGTACATTAATATTACCTAGACTTTGTTCAGATTTCACCAGTTTTTCCACTTAACGTACTTTTGTTCTAGGATCCAATCTTATTTGTTCAGTTTGTCATGTCTTTTCCAATCTGAGTTTTTTAGTCTTTGAAGAGTACTGGTCACATATTTTGTAGAATGTTCCCCAATTTGGGTTTGTCTAATTAATATTTTTCGTATTAGGCTGGCTGTGTTTTGGGGAAGAATACCACAAAGATAAAATACCATTCTCATCAAACCCTATCAAGGGCACATGAAATCAACATATCACTGGTGATTTTAACCTTGACTACGTGTTCAGTCTGCTGGGTTTCTCCAGTGTAGTTACTATTTTTTTCCTTTCCACTCTACTCTTTTGAAATGATGTAAGTGCATCGTACATACACTCAGGAGAATTAACCTCTACTTTCTGGACGGGGTATTAATACATATTTAGAATTCTTCCGTAATGAAGATATATCCCATTGTCCTCCATTTATTTATTAAATCATTTATTCATATCACTATGGACTCACATATATTTCATGCCATGGGTATATCCAATACTGTTATTTTGCTGCTTAAATTTCCCCAGCTTTGGCCATTGAGAGCTCTCATGTTTACAAATATTTCTTTGACATATACCTGTTCTTTTGCTTTTTTTACCACTTCCTCACTTCCTGGAACTACAAGATGCTCTAGACTCATTTTGTATTTTCCCTGATCAGCCTTTTCTCTAAGGAGCCCTGGTTCTTTTTACTGGACAATAGTATTTAGAAACCAAGATCTGGTTGCTGGGTGTGCTTATTGCTACTGTCACAGATTCTAGGCCCTCTCAGCAGGCAGCCTAGGAAATAAGTATACTAACCCACGTATACACACGTGTTATTTGTCTCACAAAGAAAGAAAGTGAGTGGCAAGCACTGGACTATTGGAACTTGAACTGTTCCTATGCCAAGTCCAGGAAAGATGATCAGTTGTATTAAAAACTTACAAAAAAAAATTTAGGGAAGAATTCATGGATTCACAAGAGCAATCACACTAGATTTATTTCCTCCCCCTGGTAGGAGTGGATCACAGAAATATGGTTAAAGTATTTCGATTTTAGCAAGGCGTCTGAAAAAAACTCATGATATTCTTGCAGTCAAGAAATAAAAATGCAGGATGAAAGATTACATACAGCTGATTGAACACTTTTTCAAAAGATGCTATTTAACATGTTACTATCTATTCAATATCCAGCAGTGCCTAGCACAGTGGTAGGCTCTCAATTTATGTCTGGTGAATAAATACATGACAAGTATTTATCAACCATTTATAAATCGGAGTACCTGTCAAATTTAGAGAACGTGAAATTGGAGAAATTAAGAAATATGCTGGGTGAGAGGATCCAAAATTACTTCTAGATTCCAAAATTATCAGTTGAATCAAACATGAAACCTACTGAGAATAGTTTAAAAATCACTTAGCTAAAAAAAAAAAAGCTCATTATTTTATAAAAGTGTAAAAACTATGGCTAGTCAGGAATCCTCAAACTTCAGTGTGTCTGAGAGTATCTAGACTCCAAAATTTGGATCCTTGTCCCCATTTCCAGAGACTTTTATGCCTCAGGAACCTGCATTTTCAACATAAACCACTGGTGTTTCTGATGGTGGAGATACTTATCCTAGCACAGTTTGAGTAAGAGGTACATAGAATCAGCTATATAATTTGCAAAGCTCAGTGCAAAATGAAGATGCAGGTCCCTTGTTAACAAATTATTTTAAATTCAGTGACAACAGAATATTAAACCAAGAATGGAGCCATGAGGCTGCACAGGTTGCAGTGCCCTTAAAACTGACCCATTACAGCTATCTTTAATACCCTTCCATGCTACTGCCCAAGTGAGCATTCTATATCAAAAAAATCCTCATCACTATCTCCACTGCCTATAGGAAAAAGAAAAATAGGACAACTCAATGTGGAATACAGGCTTTCTATTAGTCAGCCTTTGCCCAACTCTCAAATCTTTGCCTCTTCCTTACATTCCACCAATACTGAACTAACAGTCCCGAAAACACCATGTCTTATCTTTTAAACATATTTTTAGTTTCCTGAACAGTTCATGTTCCTAAATGGTCTCAGACAACACCTGCTTAGAAAAGCCTTCCCTTAGCCCTTTTTACACCTTAGACCACTATTCCTTTCTCTGTATCCTAGACTACTTTCACAATTCCATTTATAATAGGGAGATTATTGACCAGTCTCTCCACTAGATTAAGGGTTATTATTTGGAAAAGGGACTGGATTAATTACATGTGACTGTAAAGCTGTGTTGTCCAACAGTACTTCCTGAGATTATAGAAATGTTCTTAATCTTTGCTGTCCAGTTCAGTGGTCACCACCCATCTGAAATGTGGCTAGTGACCAAGAAACTGAATTTTTAATTTTACTTAAATAGCCACGACTAGCAGCTACATATTGGACAGTGCAGTTCTAGAGAGTAGTATGAAAATCACTAAATAGAAGTTACACTGAACACTAGAACGAAAAACATTCTAAAGCAGCTGAAAAAAGAATGCAATCAGCTACTTGGTGAGGTAATGAATTTCCTTTGTGAGGTTACTGGAGGTAACCAGCTTTCTGAGGATCTGAAAGTTGAGCCGTGTAATGGTAGCAGTTTGGACTAGAAAAGGTCCCTTGGCATATCAGAGCCTAATAAGTTTCAAAGAATCCTTCCTAAGAAGTCTAAAGCCCACATAAAACCACTTCAACTTTCTGCCACTTGGAACACATTAGAACTTTGTATACCAAGATAAATAAAAGTTCTTTCTTGAGTAAGGTCAAGGCAGCACTAGCTCTGTTGAGCCCTTGCCACCCCTACCTATACTATAAAGAACCATATTTCAGTCATGAGTAGGATGACTGTCTACCTGGCCTCTACTAGATGAGCCCAAGGACCGAGCTAAATTCAGCAAATTTTCACTATGCACTTTAGCAACCACATTGTAGGGAAAGGAACAAGAGGGTTGCTACCGTGGTGGTGAGAAGGGTTAATCTGAGAAATAAAGGCTATGTGAATGTAGGCTCAAGCATCAGACTATCTGGGTTCTAACAGCCTCTACCAGAGAAGTTCACTAGGACTTTTAGACAGACTACTTAACCTTAGGGGAGTTAAAAGAAACCAAGAAAACGTGGTTTCCTCATCCAGAAATAGGGAAGATTGGACTTCTAAGAATAAACAATGAAGAACAATGTCTGGCCAATAAAGAGCTCAATAAATATCTGCTGGACACACTATCTGGCTACACTGAGAGAACTACTGTATTTAAGCATTCAGGGCCTTAACTTTTAATCATAACTTAAGAATTAACATGTCAAAAACTTAGGAGAAAGGAATAAAAATTGCCACTCATTTTTATTTTAAACAGTAATTAGAATTAACTGTAAATACTTTGTAGAAGACTTTATGAGGCATGGTCTTAATAAAGTACTACATACTCATACCTACAGACTATTTCAGAAAATTGCTTTTATTAATAAATTATATTAAACACACACTAGGGAGCAGACAATGCTAACAATAATTTCTTTAGGATGGAGAGATTTTAAAAGCTAAATTTTCTTTTGAATGCTATAAAACCCACACTCTGTTAGGAAAGCAGCAAATGAAAGCAGATAAATTCAGCCTTGACCAAATCTGCAGGACACATCTGAACTGTACAACTTAAGGGATATATGATAGCAACATAGGAAAACAGGTCCTAGAAGAGCTTGAACAACTGAAATCATTCAAAACCCAGCTGGAATAAGAGAAAATGAAATTAAGACAATGAGATTCTTGGACAAGGTGGTACTTATTACCACAAGGTCATAGAAGGGAAAATGGAAATGACCAACAATGGGACTAGGGAACTGTGGCTACAATAAAATAACTGCCTCATCTAAAAACAGATATCTCTGAAAATTTTCAGGCTTGCCTCTCATGCCTGAGGCACAAAATTTACAAGATTACTTTTTAAAGTAATCTGGGCAAAGATTCCAAAAAAAAAAATCTATTAAACACTTACCATGTGCTAAGCACAATGCTATTTTCAACATCTAAAGTACCTTTTGTATCTTTATCAATCCCTTTAAGTAGAGTAATCATGTCAGTATGTGTTTTGTATGAAATGCCAAAGATGTCAGGAAACAGTTTCTGATTAAATTTCAATTTCAGGGCGGGCCACGGTGGCTCAGCAGGCAAGAATGCTTGCCTGCCATGACAGAGGACCTGGGTTCGATTCCTGGTGCCTGCCCATGTTAAAAAAAAAAAAATTAAAAAAATTAAAAAATTTCAATTTCAGCATATAATAAAATCAGTCATTGGATGTCAGATCACACGTCAGCATTTAAGAGATCATGAAAATTTCCAAGCTATTGTTCTGTGCCCAAATATATTTTAGGATACCTGGTAATTAAATTGTTTTTTTGAGTAAGTGCAGGCATAATTGTTCACTTGTTTATCTACTTTTAAATTGGCCAAAATATTAGCTAAGAAATAGAGGGCTCAATTTTAGGGTTACAATGAGTATCTCTATGAATGTTTATATATGATTGGATAAAGATCTTCAGGCAGTGTTGGAACTCTGTTCAGTACTTACAGCTCTTGACAGTTTTAGTTATAGACTCCACCAGTTTCTTAAGAGTCTTCTGGTCCATGTCAAATGTGGTTTCAACACACAGCAGACTCCCCAAACAGTCTAGTTCCAAGAGTTGCATCTTGGTGGCCACCGATCCCACAGTCATTATTCTATACCCAACACAGATTGTAACCATGGCAGTATCCCAGCAACCAAACACAGAAGGGTCTTAAATAATTAAAAAAATAGGCAAAGATAGTTTCTATCACCCAGAACAAATGCAATAAATTCATTAATGTTATCATCATCTGAAATATTACAGCAATTCCAACATTTATTTGGGGGTGGGGAGAGCAAGGCACCACCTAGTGATGTTTCAATTGCCACTTATACTCTCAGCACAAATTCCACAGATGATTATTTTTCTTCAATTTACACACACAATCACTAAATTATTCTTTAAATTTAAATACATTAATTTTCTTGCCTATAAACAGCCAACTTCAAATATTATAACCTCTTTTAAACTCTTAACCAAGCACCTTCTGATATCTAAACAAAGGCCTTTATCTGGAACCCTCTAGGGAGACATAAATACCACTTTTACCTCTCCAACTTAGGTTGACTGGTAGGGTGTAACAAACCTGGTCAAAATATCAACTGCTGTAAAATCCTAGTAGAGAGAAAAAACATCTTCTAGCCCATCTGCTGACCTTACCTGTGCTAAGGCAAGAAACTATACTAAAATGTTATTCAGAATTTAGGATATGATGTCCTTGCTAAATTTTTTTTTTATAAATTATAAAAATGAGTTTTAAAATAAGGCAAATACAATTGATAAAAACAGTTTCTCAGTTTTTCTTAGATATGCCAGATGAGTGTTTATAGGTTCTGAAAACAGGAAATTTAAAGACTGCGAAACCTATTACTAAAGTCTGAATAGCCATTCTCATCTATTTTTTTCTGAGGCAAGTCTATTGGTCTATAAAATGAAATAAAATTAGACAACAGCCTTTTAGTACATCTTGATTGAAGGAATATGAGCCAGTAACCTGGATAAAATAAATTCAGGATCCTCTTATTGTACTTAAAACACCTAAATATACTAACAGTAATTGAAGGAATCCAAGACAACTAGAAATACCACTGCTATAAAGCCAATTTTTCTTCCTAGATACAAGTTAATTTTCTTGCAGTTACCCTGGCAACAATATCCAAATAACACACTTGTGCTATAAAATTAGTGGTAAGGTTATTCAAGAAAAAGTGAGGGGGGGTATTAGTGGAGGAAGAAAGTAGGTGTTATTAACTTGCTTGTAATAAGTTTGGAATGAACATAACAAGTGATAACATATAACAACCCTGTCATCTTTTCATACTCCATTGGAAGACATTTTATGGCCATAATCAGAGGAATAATGAATAAGGTGCTTCCCATATAGTCAACACTGAAAGAATAATTCTTTTTTCTAGATCACTTTCTTTCCCAGTCTAATTCATAATATATACGGAACCAGTCTGCAAGCTTCGATTTTGTATTCATAGCAAAACTAATGAACAAATATCCTGATAAACTTATCTTTTAGCACTTTCATGACCAATTCTTGGAAATTTTCTTTTGGACTCAAAATGTCCCTCAAATTTGCTATGTCCTCAAGAGCATACAGAGAAGCATGAAGCTCTAAGTATGAAATTTACTAAAGAATGTGTTATCTTTATAGCTAAAAACTTGATATCTATTATTTAATACTGGTAGTGTTTCTTATTCTTGTAACCATACTTATGACACAAAGGGAGCTTTACCAGCTATTATTAAGTAAAATAGCTATTTATTCAGCCTCATGTCCTGTCAAAATGTTTTGTGCATATACCACTATAATTAGCGCACCCTCTGTAACAGAAATAAATGTATATCAAATTAAAATTTCATGTAACCTGATTATATAAAAATGTAAAGTGAAACTAATTTATCAATTCATTTTACCATTACAAGTAAATAATTCAGCAGAAGATATCAGGTACAAAATCCTAGGAAAATATGACACAGGAAGAGCAATAATGTATTTCTCACTTAAATTTAACTCGTCATATTTAGTTATTAATATGCAAACACAACAAACTTTTAAAACATTATATTTACTAAAATTCTGGCAAGAGCTTTTATGTAACAAGACACAGCATACCAGGCCTGCCACTTAACTTGTTTATGGTAAGTCTCAGCTTCAATATGAAGCTGTTAAAGAAAAATATCAAAACCTGCTTTTTACATGCTAAATATCTCAGCAAGGATGCCATTTAACACAATAATGAACTTATTGAGATAGCAAGTAAGGAGTTACAAAAACTAAATGTTGCAGCCTAAACAAAATTTATACAAAAAAATAACTATTCTGGTTACATAAAATGTTCCTGACTGGTTAAAACTTAACAGTATAAAACATGCATTTTAGAGTCTTTTAACTATCTAGTTCAAAAAGTACCAGTGTTTATTTGAAATGATTCCTCTCCAAAGCCAAAGTGTAGTCAAAATTAATTCACGTGACATAACACATTGTAATGCTAAAAAATATTCAGAATTATTGAAGTGGAGGTAAATTCCAGAGCTTTTGGGGCTTTCTCATGCGGGACAACGCCATTTCTCTGGTTCATTCAAGGCAGCATATGATAGTCTAAGGATGTCACTAAGCTCAATAAAGGGCGAGACTGCTGGTATCCAGCTCCGACCTCCCCAGGAAGCATGGCTGCTGCATCCACAAAAATAGGATGTGTGAAGATCAAAGGCACACTATTCTGCTAGCTAAAGAGATAGCAAACCCCCCGCCCCCCAACCTAAAAGTTCCTTCCCCAGGTAAATAAAAAGTATATAAGGGAAAAAAATTTAAATGCACTTATCTACAGAGTCAGGATTTTGGAATATCAATGTACTCTCTACCTTGAAAATGCTAACTAAAATTGTCTGGATATTTCTGATAACATCTTAAAGATGTATTCAGATTCAATTTCTGTCGATTTATAATTAGGTAATTATAGTAAAAAATATCTTTATCCCTAAATATCTGAACCACTAGTACGACTGCACTGTATTATCTCCCAGAGCCATTAAGCACTGAAAGAGGAAAAAAAAAGATGTTCAAGCAGCAGGCAACAATTATGGCCCTTTCACACAGTGGCATCTGAGTGGCTACTGAAAGTCCAGGAATAATTCTAAAAACAAGAAAAATCATGCATTTTAGTAAATATGTCATAATTTTCACAGCTGAAATTTCCTTAGACATTGCACTTTCTCTATAAGGGAATCCTGATTTTTCTTAATGTTATGGAGAATCAGGACTTGAACTAGCAGCCTTCTTTTTCTTCTTCCTACTGTGTTTCTTATGCTTCTTTTTCTTTTTTGTTTTCTCCTGTAAAGACAGTTACATGTTAGATAGCACTGCCTGAAAATATACAAATTAAGAACAACTTCACCATGGTACTAGAAGCGACTATACAGTCATTTCAAACAATACACACAATCAAATAAGCTACTCAAAATAAAGAGGAAGAATATGTCCTGTTCCAATTCTCTGAAGTCTCAACAACCAACAACGAATGCCATGTGAGGACTAAGAGAGTGCTTGCCAGTTTTCAAAAAGTCAGGAAAAACTCTTAAATCTTTAGCACTATGTAGGGTCTAACAAATTTTCTTATAGAAAATTGAACTGAACCATGCTACCAACAGCTGTATTTTATTGCTTTATTTTTAAAGATAATTACTGCAAAAGAGTAATCGCACTACAGCGAAACATAATTGCTTTTGAAAATAACATTTTGTAGAGACCAGATATATTAAATGTTCTATAATGTGATGAGCGATCCAGCTATATACTACTTAGTCTGGTAGCACTACTTTAATTATTAATACCAACAAAATTTTGATGTATAGTTGAAAAACCCATATTCTTAGTAAAACATGTTTTATTTTTAAACGAAAATGCCACCGAAGCCTAGTGAAAGTAGTCAAATTATGATTAGATAAAAGGGAGCTGGTATTTTGCTGAACTCTACATCTTTTAGGAAAATAGATACTTGGAAAGTGGTATCAAATGATAGACGACAGCGAATGTTGAAATTTAGGAGCAAAAAATGAAAGCAAGCAAGGACACAGCTAGTAAAAGCATTTCCTCATCTATTTGCACTAACCACAATTTCTTCTCTTTTTCAAAGCTATCTACTAATTTGGATCTCTAAGCTGATTCTCATCATTTCTCTTTTAAACCACATGGGGAATTTTACAGTCTAATATCTTGTAATTTGGGCTTTTAAAATAAAGTTTTGGACATGGGCTCTTTTTCACAAAAGAACAGCTGACCACTCTCTTTAGAATACTTTTCTTCTTGGTTTTCCCATCTCAACTCAATTTTACTACCTCAAAGAGGCCTTCTTGAACGTATCCACACTCACTCACTCAACGTATCACACACATCTATTTCACACTCCACTGTATCTCTAAGACCTAGTACAATACATAAATAAGGATTATGTTATACTACCTGAATGAATAATAAAGGTATTCAAGTATGAATTAGAATTATCCAAAATTAACATATGAACCAAGACCAAGGTAGTCTTCATTTGAATTATTTTCCCATTCAGAAAAAACTCTCTTGTCAACTTGGTCTTGAAGCATATAAAAGTTATTTCTAAATTATACATTATCAGGTGAACCTTCTAATCAGAGGTCTTTCATTTTAAGACCTGGGAAAATTCTGGGAAGGGCTTATCCAAAAATCTACAAATGGTGCCGTTCTTGTTTTTCTTTTACCTCTCCCTAAGAAAATGCCTTCCAAGGCCAGCACTCACACTTAAACTAGGTGCTCCTCAATTACTTTGCCTATATGGTCTGCATTACTCTTTGATTATCTCTGTTATTCATTTTGCCTCAGTTGTTCTGATTCTCATTTGGATACCACTTCCATTCTCCTTAATTGTACTCTCCCTTCTTTCTACTTCTTAATTTCCACAATGGCTGTGCCTGGCTTTAAAAACTATAAAAAGAATCACCTTTATAAGATCACTTATGTTGTCATACTTCTGCTTATTTTTCACTGTAGCTTGTGTTGCTTAGAGAAGGTTTTTCTTTTATTACCAGGTTTTTGGTTGATCTAGAAGTAACTAATATCCAAAATTAAAGGAATCACCATACTTTCATCTCATATTTCATATAATACTTTAAGAAAGGCAAACAAACAAAACTTTGAGTTTACGTCTCTAACAATAAAATACTGAATTGGAAGGAGAGAGAAGTTTGCTACCAGTGTATTTTTCCTCTTTTTCAAGCCAGTTTAGCTTTCTCCTACCTAGTGAGGCTGCTGAAGACCACAATCTTCCCAATAAATGCTGATTTGGTCCCGGTAAATCCAATCATACAACTACCATAACTCATTATATATTAAACAAAAACAGCTAGTGTTGTCATGTAAAAACATAAGTGATACTTGCTGCTGCTTTTTCTCGCTCTTCACTGCTTTTCTTCTTTTTAGCTCGTACCTAAAAAAGTTTAAATTTTTGACAATCAGATAACACCTATTATAATGCCTTGTTATACATCAACCCTTGTTATATCTCAATGATGTTTCAATGAAAATTAAGATTTTAAACCCTTAGAGAATTGTTGTTCCTCTTATATTCCCTTTCAACACCTAAAAAGAGCAGTGTGGTTCACTGGGGAAAAACCCATGAGCTCTAAATAAGATAGACCAGTATCTGATTTCTACCTCTAATATTTATTAGTCTGTTTCATCATTTCTAAAATGGATATAATATCCACCCTCAAGGGGGAACTTCCTGGAATATGGTATGTATTTCTTATTCTATGGTGCCCTATAAATGGTAGCGATACATATAAAATACACCTGGTATAAACCAACTGATTAAAATCTTTTAAGTAACAATTATCACCCTGTTAATATTTTATTTGAATCTTTCAAAGTGTTGTAAAATGTAACTAAATTAAATAGAAAGTTGCT
>PVIY010033882.1:0-27649 GCA_004026745.1 Myrmecophaga tridactyla | reverse complement strand
CTAAGACAGGTGGCTGCAGAGCTCAGACCACTTCGGCTTTCCTGGGATTTCCTTCCCCACCTCAACCCCTCTTCGCTGTCTCGAAGCAACAGAGAAGACGTAGCTTAGTTACACCACATCCGAGGGTGAATGCCATTCCCTGGGGCCCTTGCAGAGGGGCCTTCCTCACTGAGCTCAAGGCCAGCCCTGAATGCATTACCCCCGGTCAGGAGTGGGGACTCTCCTAAGGCAGGCGCAGGCGCAGGCGCAGGCGGGGGGTGGTTAACATTTTTATCAACGGCCTCACTGGAGATGTGCAGACAGAGTTCATTCACACAAGTCAGGAAAGCAGAAACACTGTGTGAAAAACGCTGTTTTCTGGGGGATCCTGGACCCAGAGCTGCTGGAAATTTGCATCTCTTTCTAGGATAGAAACAGAAAGCTGGCTCAGTGTCTAAGCACAGTATAGAGCCTCACAGGGGGTTCCCATGTAGCCACATGGGCAAGAAATACAAAGATGTCGGGCTCCTTGCACAGAGTAGTCCCAAGAAATGATCTCCGTCTTGTCACCCAGGCCCAGCTGCTGGCTGAGCAGCAGTGCAGGGTCCTTGGCTGGGAGTTGGGCCAGCCTCATCCTCAGCTGGGGCCACGCGCCGCTGTCCAGGACCAGAGCCCGCCTGGAAGGATCGCGGACGTAGGGGTCTGGGACAGTGCGAGACCTAGAGAAGACCTCTTCCAACCCCTCCCCATTTGCAAATTAAATGATTTGCATCATAAGTTGATGCACAGGTCACAAGAGTTGACTATCATCAGATATGGGATTGGGGCACGCTCCCCAATCAGAGTGTCCTGTGAGAGGAAAATATTGCTCCAATATTAAGATTAACAATGATAATATTAATAAAATAATAATTCATCAAAATTTACCAAGCATTTACTCTGCATCAAGCACTGGAGACAACAGTGAACAAAAAATATCTGCCCAAATGGAACAATCTAGCTGTAGAAATGCAGACCCACAAACAAAATATACAGCAGGTAAGATAGGTAAGTGCTAAGGAGGCAAAAAACAAGGCTGGGAACAGGGGTGTCAGAAGAGGAACGACGAAAACTTCCAACCTGGTGGCCCGGGAAGGCCTCAGCAACAAGTGGCATTTGGGTAAAGCCTGGAGGAAGCAGGGAGGAGCCGGGGAGCTGCCCGGGAAGAACATTCCAGGCAGAGAATAGGATGTTCTCACATCACAAGGCACAAGCAGACGTGTGGCCTGCGAATTTGAGGATAGAGAAAGAAGTCCTGTGGCTGGTGCACGGAGAGCGATGGCCATAAATTGGGAAGCAGGGTTTGGGGTGCACCAGGCAGGGAGGGTGTCTTGCTAGGACCTAAACGTCATAGCAAGGCAATCAGTGAGTCAGGAAACACTTGGAGGTTTTTGAGTCAAGAATCAACATCTGATTTTTCATCTGAGCGTTCTGACTAATACTGGGAAGAGAATGTAGATGCAGAGCAGAAGCACCCAGACCAGTTAGCAGACATCCCAGTGAGGGTCAGCGGGGTGGGGGTGGGGGGCAGTTAGGGAGCTTAGATCATAAGGAGGTAACAAGGAGGCAGTGAGGGGAGGCCTAATTTTGAAGGCTGAGCCAACAGTTCTGCAACAAAGTGAAGGTGGCATGTGAAGGAGAAAGAGGAAACAAGGAGGCGGCCAGGCTTTGAGACCTGAACAACTGGAAGATAAATCATCACTGATTCCCTCTTTGATACCCAGCTGTGGACAGAGTAGCAAAGACCTGGCCTCGCTGGAGTTTATGTTCCAAGAAGGGAGGAACTCTTTAAAAGCAAAACAAAAACAGGAATAACTCACCTGTGAATTGTGACAGTTGGTGTAAAAGGAAAAGTGGGAAAATACATTCCATAAAGATGTTAGCCCCGGTGGGCAGGGACACCTCGATATCCTACACTGTGTCACCAGTGCCTAGAAAGCACCTGGCAACCACAGCAGCTGGTGCTCGAAAACCATTTGTGAAAAGGAATGAAAACTGAGAGAGTTCTTACAGAGTCAGGAGGCTGCTCTGGAGGCTGCTCTTACACATGCTTCAGCTAGATATTACTATTTATCATGGTTTGCCAAACCCCTATCAAAACCATTTCTGCCAACCCTAGAGAACACTTAGTGCTTTATCCGAGATTCAACAGTTTCCACACACGATGATTACTTTCCAGAAACCTACAACCTCCAGATCATTTCCTAGGCCAAATAAGTCCTGAAGAGAGGCCCAGCCTCTCCAGAACATCAACTAGTTCCATTTCCCTATCCCATATTATCAGCGTCCCTTTCCAACATGAAAAAGTTAAAATGGGCAGAGTCCAAATAACCCTAAAGACTGGGAGAAAGTTCAAAGGAGGAGGAGGAGTTATAACAGAGAAGACAGGATTTAACAAATGAGTGTGACTGCTGAATCATTATATAGATATTTCTTTTAGTCTCCAGTGTCTTGGGGCAGCTAGAAGGAAAAACCTAAAATTGTGGAACTATAACCCATTTGAAACCTTGAAATCTGTTCTATAACTAATTATTGCAGTGTGCTTTGAAATGTATTGCTTTTTTGGATATGCATTATTTTTCAGAATAAAAAATAAGTTTTAAAAATGAATGAAAAGGAAAGGGTAGGTCACAGTTATTGAGTCCTTAGCCTGTGGCAGGCACCAAGCAAAGTGCTTTTCTGTGTAAATTCTCCATAATCTTGCCAACCTTTGCGGTGGACACTGGTAGAATTCACATTTTACTGAAGAGAAAATAGAGTCCCAGAGAGGTTAACCTTTACCAGAGATCATAAGCTAGTAAATGACAGAGATGGGATTTGAACCCAGGCAGTCACATGATTCTGCCTCCAGTTAACCTGCCTTCTAGCCATCTAGCCACTCAACCTTCAATCCACTCAGCCACCCTTCCAGCCAGCCAGGCACCCAACCAGCTATCCAACCAACCCAGCATCCAGGCATCAATCCACTCAACTCTTCTTCTACCCAAACATCCAGCCACCCAGCTGTTGAACTAAGCACCCATTTACCCAGCTCTCCGCCACCCATCCATACAAACAGCACTTATTGAGCACTGTACACTGAGCCCTGCATACCGGGGCAAACCTCTTGTGCTCCTCAGATGCATGGAAGTTCCTGTCCAGAAGAGAAGACCGACATTAAAGTTGAAAGCTCAGAAGACAAGTGGGAGTAAGTCAAGGAGTGTAAACAGAGGCACATCTGGTGGTTGCTGGAATTGGCTCCACCTGGAATGAACTATCCTCGCACACGGAAGCCAGAGCATGGCCTGGAGTAACTGAGAATCTGCTCGCAAGATCTGCCGTGACAGGGCTGACCCAGGAGCAAAATTGTGTAATTGTACAGCTTGTCCACAGAGCCTCCCTCTATCTGTTTGGAAACTTCCGGCACCCACACAAGGGGCTCTCACGCTATCTTGTGAATGCCAGAGCCTCCCATTTGGGTCTCCTGAGCTCTAGAATTTTCTCTCCCTCATGGCTTACTTGTCCTCTGCCCAGAAGGACTCAAGTCCCCATTTGTGCCAATATGTTAACTCTTTTCCCTTTAGGACAACAGAGGGTTAGTATAAACCTTCTGTCTATATATGAAATATAAAGACCCTGCTGCTCAGCTCTGCAATGGTGTGCATCAAGTGTTGTCATTTCAGGCCCTATGCTGGGCAGCCTTTGTTTGCCCACCCAACCTCCCCTCCTCCTGCTTCTGGGACCAGCCTCTCGGTTAGTTGGGGAGCTACCTCTTCCCTGCCCTCAGTTCACGAGAGGCACATGGCAGATGGAACCACCCCCACTTTCCGGGTGGACACAGGTCCCAGACAATCAAAGTGACCATCTAGAGATGGCCCATTGGCCAGGCCAGTGGTAGCCAAGTCCCAGAGGCAGCTGGAAGGACTAAGAATGAGCCAGGTTCTTTCTATTGGCACCATTAGGCTGGTAGAATGCTAGGTCCAGAGTTTCCAGAGGTCAGTGCTTGGAGGAAAAGTGTAACAACTTAGAGCAAAATAGAACCGAGGGAAGAGACGGATTTCTAACACATTGTTTGAGCACCTAGGTTCAGCTGTGCCTGAACTCCTCACCTTCCCCATAATATGTGAGTTAAAAGCTTTTTTTTTTCCCCGCTTAGATGTGAAGTGAGTCTGTTAAACAAAACTGAAAGGCTCTTGACTACTCTGCCACAAGAGAAGCTGTTGAGCCACTGCCTGCAGACCCTGGGGGACCCCACATGTACAGTAAGTCTCCGCCACCTCCTCCAAGCAGTTTCCCAGATTCCATCTCTCCTTCCCCCCCACCCCCACTCCCAAGCTTATCTATCCCTTCCCTGGAGCATGCCGGCATGGATGCCAGTAGATGGGGAGCTCCTGGGGAGTCTGAAAAAAAAAGCAGGTGTACCCCCACCCGGGAGCTGGGGCCCCTTCCCCGCCTCAGCCAGCCTCCACTTCCTCGTCTGCAAAATGTGAATAAAAATGACAACAATGAGCACAGTGCCGGGGTGCTGGAGGCTGCAGCGTGAGGCTGCAGAGAGGAGCGTGGCCTGGCCAGCGTGGAACACGCAGCCACAGCCAGACACACAGATGGAGGGCCCGGCCCGCCCTGGCCAGCAGTGACCGTCCCCACGGGCTCCTCCTGCTCAGGCTTCACGGCCTCAGTCCAACAAAACCGGGAGCATGTCCTCACGTCTTCACATGAGTGAAATCAGGCAACACACCGAGCACAGGCCAGCTTCCCCTCGCGATGTCAAGGAGAGAGCCATGTGGGTGAAAGAGGAAGAAGAGGTGGAAAAGAGAAGATGGGCGGTGGGGGGCAGTCTGTGCTTTTACCCGAGTCTTAGGTCAGACCCTCACCTCCGCCCTGCCTCAGGATCCTGGGTACAGAGAGGGGAGACCAGCCCTGTCACCCGCTGGCCAGGCCCGAGCAGGTCCCCCTGGAGGAGCCTGGAGTTGGGAGGCAGCCCCCGCTGGGTCTCCACCAACTCGGTCCACTCACCTGGGAGCTCCATGGCCCTTCCCTTCTCACCCACAAAGCAGCCTGAACAGCTCTTCCGGAACCTTCCCCCAGCTCTCCTGGAGAGACCCTGTATCCTCCCTTTTACGGAGGACAAAGTAGAGGGTCATAGGGAGTCAGGTCACCCACCAGCGGCCACTGGCTGGTGAGGGGACAGCTGGGCCCCCGCCCGAGCAGGCTGGCACTTGAGTTGCACACACCCTGGCAGTGGGGCTGGGGACATGACTGCCAACCCAGCACGGGTCTGCAAGAGGCTGGTTCTGCAGCCGAGTGGCTTCTCGGGGCTGGGGGCTATCAGGGAGCGGCGAGGCCCGGCTGAGCCCCGTCGGAGAAGCTCCTTCCTGCACTGCACAGACAGAAGGCAGCAGAGTGCGTGGGGAGAGCCAGGGGCCGTCACCTGGGGCTTTCCTTCTGTCTCTGCCACTTACTCCTTGATTTCTCCCGGAAAAGGGAGTGGAGCCTGGCCACTCAGAGTGGGCTCCGCGGACCTGCAGCTCTGGGGTCACCGGGAGCCGGTTAGAGATGCAGAGTCTCAGGCCCCACCCTGCCTATGGAATCAGAATCTGTGTTTCAACAAGCTGTGCGGGCACACTGAAGCTTGAGAGGCACCGGGGTAAGGTTTAAGGAAGGGGTTTGCAAAATCAGATGCCTGGGTTTGCAGCCAGCCCCCTCTCGACCGCTGCGTGCCTCAGTTTCCCTCATGGGAGTGCCCATCACCCAGTGCAAGGATACAGAGAGCCTGGGCACATGCCAGGTGGAGTCGGCACCTGCGTGTCGCCCCCACCCCGGGAGCTCCGGCAGCCCGCGCCACTCTGCCCCGAAGAAGCTCGGGCACCAGCTCCTCTTGAGTCCCCCTTTCCCCGCTGGCACTGAAGACAGACACAGGGACTGAGAAGGGGTGCATTGCATGGTGTAATTCGAAATGCGTAACGTTGAAAGGCGATATTGGCGTGTCTCAGAGGGTCTCACCATACGGTTCTTCTCGCTCGCTGTCCTGCAGTGTCGGCCTCCAGTTGTGACAATCAACCACTGGGCAGCTGGCACAGCTTCCCGGCTCCCTTCCCGTTTTGACTCAAACCCGGGTGTGCCAAGAAGAAAACCCCCCACGATGCCTCCCCGGCGCTGGGTCTAAGTTCACAGCACGCAACCCCCCTGCCCGCGCCGTGGGAACCCTCACCCCTGCCCCCCACCCCCTACAAAAACGGGAGCCAGAGACCTCCCTTCTCTCTAGCTGCTCAGCAGCCTGGGCACCTGCCTCGCCACCTCCCTGGAAAGCCCCAGGACGTGAGTCATAAACTTCTCACCCCATCGCCGTGTGTGGCACAGCACCAGCCCCAACATCCAAACCAATCAGGGGGAGGGAGGCTGATGGTGGGGCGACCAGGAGACACACACAAGGGGGAAATGGCAACTTTGGGGGATGGCTGGCAGACACCCTGGGCCAAGCAAGGCTGGATGAGCCATTGGTCCTCGGAGCTGTCATCAGGAAGGACATGCCACACAGTGACAGGGCCTGTGCTCTCCAAGGCTCATAAGGAGCTGCCCCCAATTAAAGGAGCACGAAGAGACAGGATGGTGTCACAATGGGATCCTGGGCCAGAAGAGAAGTTTGGGTTTTTTTGATTAAAAGGGACTTGATTGTGACAATTAGCAAATATGAGTCAGGTCTGTAGTTTATATCATATTATTGTATGAGAGTCGATTTTGATGATCATTCTGTAGTTATGGAAAAGAACGCTCTGTTCTCAGGAAACACACGCTGCATTTGGTAGAGGGGCCCCATGTCTACAGTGTATCCTGAATGGTTCACAGGAAAAAGAAAAAGAGAGGGAGGGAGGGAGAGAGAAGGACGAAGCAAGGTGGTAAAATGTCAATTTAAAAATCTGCCAATTCTTCGTACTATGCTTGCAACATTTCTCTAACTGTGCGAGTGTTTCAAAATAAGGTTATTTTTAAATGTAAAACATAAAATTAAAATGCCATATGTCGGGCGGTTCGACGGTGGCTCAGTGGCCGAATTCTCACCTGCCATGCAGAGACCGAGGTTCAGTTCCCCATGCCTGCCCGTGCAAAAACCAAACAATAATGCTGTATGTCATCTACTTTGTTCAGATGCTAGTAAACTTAGAGAGATTATCTCCTTAAGAGACAAGCATTCAGAAAAGTTTCAAGGAAGTTCCGTACCTGAGCTACATCTCGTCTCTTTACAATTCTAGGAGCTTAAAAGGATTAACATGCTGTATTAGTTAGTGTTCTCTAGAGAAACAGAATCAACAGGGAACACTCACAAGTGTCTCACGTGACCACGGGAACACAGAGTCCAGAATCCGCAGGACAGGCTGTGAAGCTGACCATTCCAATGGAGGGTCTGGACTAACTCCACAGGAGAGGCTCGCCAGCCGAAGCAGGAAGAGAGCCTGTCTCTTCTGAATCCTCATTCAAAGGCTTCCAGTGCCTTTTAAGGATTAAGCATCGCTCATTGCAGAAGACACTCCCCTTTGGTTGATTACAAATGGAATCAGCTGTGGATGTAGCTGACACGATCATGATTTAATTCAGTGAAATGTCCTCATCGCAACAGACAGGCCAGCACTTGCCCAACCAGACAAACGGGTACCACCACTTGGCCAAGTTGACACACGAACCTGACCATGACACATGCTCAGAAAGTGGGGAGGCGGGGAGACCCCACTTGGTCTCTTTGGGAATATCTTTAAATGAGATAAGATATAAGAGAGGAGGAAGAAAGAGAACAGCAAAGGAGAGACTCCTGGCAGGGTATACCCACAGTGCTTTAAGGTAAATTGTCTCTGGGTGGCAGGATCTCACGTGATTTTAATTCCTATGCATTTTTGGCTAGCATCTTACCAACTTTCTATCATACAAATATATTCCTTTCTAATCAGACATCACCTGAAGTTTTATTTTAAAGGAATTGAAAACAGAAGTGATCTGGATGTCAAAATTGGCAGCAAGCTGCTGCCAGGAGAAAACCAAGGCAGAAGAAAGATTTCTGGAGAGAAAGCTAACTCACTGCATTCTCATTGCCCTTGGTATGCTGGTTTGAAAGGATGTATGAACGCTAGAAAAGCCATGTTTTAAGCCAAATCCCATTCTAAAGGTAGAATAATCCTTATTCAATACTGTATGTTTGAAACTGTCATCAGATCATCTCCCTGGAGTTGTGATTTAATCGAGTGGTTGTTAAGCTGGATTAGGTGATGACATGTCTCCACCCATTTGGGTGGGTCTTGATTAGTTTCTGGAGTCCTATAAAAAAGGAAATATTTTGGAGAATGAAAGAGATTCAGAGAGAGCAGAGCAGAATGACATAGCCACAAGAAGCAGAGTCCACCAGCCAGCAACCTTTGGAGATGAAGGAAAATGCCTCCCAGGGAGCTTCATGAAACAGGAAGCCAGGAGAAGAAGCTAGCAGATGATGCCATGTTCACCATGTGCCCTTCCAGATGAGAGAGGAACCCTGACCGTGTTTACCATGTGCCTTTCTAGTTGAGAGAGAAACTCTGACTGTGTTCGCCATGTGCCTTTCCACTTGAGAGAGAAACCCTGAACTTCATCGGCCTTCTTGAACCAAGGTATCTTTCCCTGGATGCCTTAGATTGGACATTTCTATAGACTTGCTTTAACTGGGACATTTTCTCCACCTTAGAACTGTAAAATTGTAACTTATTAAATTCTCCTTTTTAAAAAGCCATTGTGTTTCTGGCATATTGCATTCCAGCAACTAGCAAACTAGAACACTTGGGAATCCTAGACCATTGCACGTCATCGAAAGTGGCAGCCAACATTGGGTTCTCTTCCTAAGACAGTAAAGAAAGAAACCTGCTGACCCTCCCAGGGAGACAGAAACAGGCAAGACCCCAGCTCAGCTTAGCAGGGTTTCCAACGATGAAGCTTTCTGATGCAGAAAGAAAAGTTTGACCTAAATCCGGAGTGCAGACTCTGAGCTGGGAGCTCCACAGCTCTGCACTATTCCCTCGGCGATCTCACTCATCCATCACTGCCCTCCTTCCCCGGAGCCCAGGCATGGATTCCCGCTGCGGCTCTGGCAGCCTCTCCCGGAAAATTGGGTTGGCATGTGGGGTGAGAGCCTCTGCCTCCCCTAAGCCCTGGGGAGTGGCACCCAGACTTGGGGAACAAGTGCTCGGCTGGGAAGAGGCCGGGAGCTCTGGGGCCATGAGCAGGCGGGCATGTTGCGTGGATTAGAGCAGAAGCTTTGGGGCCTGAGTCCTGCCCCAGATACTGCCGGGGCCACCCCCAGAGTCCCTGATTCCGTGGGTCTGGGAGGGGCCTGGGAATCTGAATTTCTTGCCAGCTCCCAAGAGATGCTACAGCTGCTGGTCAGGGGCCCTGCTTTGAGAACCACCAGATGAGAGCAGGAGGAACGGAGAATGACTCACGTGGTGACCAGTGCATGATCTAAAGGCCAGTGTTCTAGTTTGCTAGCTGCCGGAATGCAATATACCAGAGACGGAATGGCTTTTAACAAGGGGAATTTAATGGGTTTCTAATTTACAGTTCTAAGGCCGAGAAAATGTCCCAATTAGACAAGTCTATAGAAATGTCCAATTTAAGGCATCCAGGGAAAGATACCTTGGTTCAAGAAGGCCAATGAAGTTCAGGGTTTCTCTCTTATCTGGAAAGGCATATGGTGAACACAGTCAGGGTTTCTATCTCATTCGGAAGGGCACATGGCAAACACGGCGTCATCTGCTAGCTTTCTCTCCTGGCTTCCGGTTTCATGAGCTCCCCAAGAGGTGTTTTCCTTCTTCATCTCCAAAGGTCGCTGGCTGGTGGACTTCAGCTTCTCGTGGCTATGTCGTTCTGCTCTGCTCTCTCTGAATCTCTCATTCTCCAAAATGTTTCCTCTTTTATAGGACTTCAGAAACTAATCAAGACCCACTCAAATGGGTGGAGACAGCCAGTGAGTCTCAGTTTTAACCATGCATCCAAATCACCTGGGGAATCTAAAGGGACCTGACCTGAGTCCCCAGAAATGCTGATTTAGTTGCTGGTGCATGGGGCTGGCATGGGGACACACTCATAGACCTTTCTGAATATTTCTCATGTGAAACCAAAGTTGAAAACCATTGCTATGACCCTGTCGAAGGCTTAGGCGTCTGTATCCTTTCACTCTTGATTCCCATCATTTCTTTTTCCTTCCTTTTTTTGGTACAAATTAGTTATAATAGCTCTGTGGCTGTAACTTCACTTCTAAGGTGGAGCTTGGCAGAGGGCATTTAATAATTATTTGTTGAACGAGTGACTCAGCTCTCTCATGACTGATGTAGGATTTCTACCAGATATTTAATAGGAACTACTGGCTCTTCTGGGACGATTGCAATTCAGTGATGAAGTCTGCAGTCTTGTAAATCTGGAATATGCTGTTTGACCCAAGAGCAATGTGGATAATTCAGCCATGTCAAAACTCTGATACGTTATGAAGGGAGAGAAAGAGGCAAGTGTTGGGGCTGCCCCAGGTGGGTTTTAAAGTTGACACCAAATAGCGGCATGCCCATCCCTCAGGTGAAATATCCCCTACCCCTGACATCTGTCCTAACAAACCCTTGCCCTCAGTTGCCTTCTCTTCCTCCGCATGTCCCAGCACACCTCCCCGCAGCCATCCCAGCACACCTCCCCGCAGCCATCCCAGCACACCTCCCCGCAGCCATCAGCACACCTCCCCGCAGCTATCCTAGCACACCTCCCCGCAGCCATCCCAGCACACCTCCCCGCAGCCATCCCAGCACACCTCCCCACAGCCAGCACACCTCCCCACAGCCAGCACCAAGGCTATCCCTGCCCCCATCTCGCAGGTGGGAAAACACAGCTCCTCCAGACGGAACGTGGCACAGCTGGGACTTGAACCAGTGACGGTTTGATCCTAAAGCCCAGGTTCTCTCCGTAAAGCCAAGCTGCCAGGGAGACCCTGTTCCTGGAGAGTGTTCCAGAAGCTAAAGCCAGGGGCTGAAGGGTGGGGCCAGTGCCCCAGGACCGGTCAGGATGTCTGTCGCCAGGACATTGCCAAGACGTGGCTCTGTCCCCTCGGGGGAAGCGGGTCAGGGCCCAGGGCTGCGGGCATTGCGGAGGGGAACTGGCCACAGGACCCCAAAACTGTAATGCCGGACTCGGGCCACTGCCGAGCTTTTGCTGGTGCCCGGGACCCACAGCTGAGGCCAGCGGACGCGGGAGCCTGGCGGGAGGGGAGAGGCAGCCGTGTGGTTGGCCCTCTGGCCTCTTACCCTCCCCGGTGGCTGTGCTGAGAGCCGAAGTCCTAGGGGACAAGTCAGGCCAGGCTCCCAGGGCCACTGAAGAAGCAGAAAGGTGGGGTGCCGGGAGCAGGCCCCCTCGCTGGGCTGGTTTGAAAAGATGCCCATCTTTGCCCCTGGGCCCGCCCGGGAGGCCAGGCGGCGCCTCGCACAGGGCCTGCAGGTGGGGGAAGGGAGCGGACCCCGTCCCAGCCACAGGTTCTGGGATTGAGTCGTCTTTCTCTAAATAAGTAAATGAGCTCTAATACCCTTATTTGCCATCAACCTTATAAACATAACGCGAACCAGATGGGCCTGGCTTCCCAGGCCCCCCCACTGCAGGGCTGGGCCTCCCCGCCACCCCTCCTCCTCGCGCCCATGGACACAGCCCCCCAAGAGGAAGGGGCATCGGATGGCTTCCCGTGCAGGAGGCGTTCTGGGGGCTCCCAGACCTTCCCGGAAAGCAGGCTCCAGAGCTCAGCACAGGTTTACTTTTTCAGGGTCAGCCCCGTGGCACCATTTCTCTGTTCCCACATGCCATACTCTACTGTTCTGTAATAAAAAAGCACCTATGATTTTCCTTCCTTATTATCAAAAGTGATCATCTCATTGCAGAAACTGTAGAAAACAGGGAGGCATAAAAAGAAGACAATGTAAAATCACCTAGGACATCTCCACGGAGAGTTAACATTGGGGGGTCCAGCCTTCCAGATTTTGATCTAGAGAAGTGGTCAACAAATTTGTTCTGGAAAGGGCCAGAGGCTAAGCATTTTAGGCTCTGTGGGCCAGGCAGTTTCTGCCACGACTACTCAACTCGCCGTTGTGGTCCAAATGCAGCCAGAGGCTGTACGGAAAGAGCGGGCAAGGCTCGTACCCCCACAACTTAATTGACCAAAACGGTGTGTAGGAGGGGGTTGGTTTGGCCCACGTGCCCTAATTTGCTGACCCTGGTCTCCAGCAGCACTGGTCGGTAGAAATAAAGTGTGAGCCACACGTGTAATTTATAATTAGTCAAAATAAACAGGCAACATTCATTTTCATAATATATTTTATTTAACCCAATATATATAAAATATTACCATTTCAGCAAGTAATCTATATAAAAAAGTATCAGTGAGATGTTTTGCATTTTTTGTACCCAGTCTTCAAAATTCAGAGCTTAGGTGGGCAGGCCAGGGTGGCTCAAAAGGCAGAGGTCTCGCCTGCCATGCCACAGACACAGGTTCAATTCCCGGTGCCTGCCCGTGCAAAAAATAAAAGCTACTTTGTAGGCTGGGACAGATGGACTCCCAGTTCCATGGCCTGCTTTTTCATTTTACAGGTGGCATCCTCTGCTCACCACACATGTGGCCACGGACAGTGACTTCACCTGGTGGCCTTGCCTGTCAAATGGAGGTCATAATGCTTATCTCATAATATTGGTGTAAGAATTCAATGATAAAGTGTCTCAAAGAGCTCAGCCTGGGAGCTGGCAAACAAGTGTTCAACCAGTGAAAACTTTTAGATCAGCTGTGAGCAAAAAGACAAAACCGTGGAAAAGCAGGACACTTGTCAGCCTTCTCATCACCATCATCACCCTACCCGGAAGGGGCTTCAGAAATCCACTGTGCGGCCCAGGTCCCAGTGTGCAAACAGGCCAACCTGAAACCCAGAGAGGTTAAGAGATTAACCAGAGTCACTCAGCCAATGAGTTTGAAAATCAGTGAATGGAATCCACTATCTTAACAGATTACATAAATATATACATCATCAATTCAAGAGATGCAGAAAAACCCTTTGACAAAATTCAACATCCGTCCATGGCAAAAATTCTCATAAAATGAGGAATACAAGGGCACTTCTCTAACCCAATACAGGGATCTGCCAAGCACCTACAGTTAACCTCATACTCAGGGTGGGAGACTGAAAGCTGCTTCTCTAAGACTGGGAACTAGGACGGCTATCCCCTCGCTCCAACCCCATTCAGCATCATACTGGAATTTCTAGCCAGGGCAAAAATGCAAGAAAAAGAAATCAAAGGCGTACAGATTGGAAATGAAAAAACACAGCTGTCTTCATTGCAGATGATTATCTATTTAGGAAATCCCAAAGAATCTATAAAAAGCTCCTAGAACAAATAAGTGTTCAAATCAAGATACGAAAGCCAATTATGGGGTGCCCAGCTGGTTCAGCAGTAGAATGCTCACCTGCCGTGCAGGAGACACTGGTTCAATGCCCAGCCCATGCACCAAAAAAAAAAAAAAAAAAGTCAATTGTATATAGGCTAGCAGTGAAAAATTGGAATTTGAAATTGCAAAAATAATATCATATTATAATAGCATCTCCCCCCAAAGAAATACTTAAACAAAAATATGTGTAAAATATATGCAGTATCTGGACACTGCAAACTAAAAAACAACGATAAAAGAAATCAAAGAAGACTTAAGTAAATGAAGAAATATACCGTGTCATGGATTAGAAGAGCCAGTATTATTAAGACATTTATCCTTTCTAATTTTGTCTGTAGATTCAATGCAACCCCAATCCATTCCTAGCCAGCTTTTATGTGGATTGAGACAAGCCTATTCTAGACTCTATATGGAAAAACAAAGGAATTAAAATAGCCAAAAAAATTCTAAAAAAGAATTTGGGGAACTCACATTACTGGATTTCAAACCACTGTGATCAAATACTGTGGATTTGTACAAGGACAGAAAAAGAGACCCATGAAACTGAATAGAGAGCCCAGAAATAGAGCCTCACAAATGTAGGCCACTGCATTTGATGAAGATGTGAAGGCAATTCAGTAAAGAAGAGAGAGTTTCTTCAACAAATGATATGCACAGAAATAACTCAAAATGGATCATCAACCTAAATGCAAAATGTGAAACTATAAATTTTCCAGACAAAAACATAGGATAGGGCAGGCTGCAGTGGCTTAGCAGGCAGAGTTTGCGCCTGCCATGCCAGAGACCTGGGTTTGATTCCCGATGCCTGCCCCCCCCCAAAAAAAAAACAGGATAAAATCTGCATGGCCTTGTGCTTGGTGATGAGTTTTAGATGACACCAAAAGCACAATCTGTAAAAGAACAAGAGTGATCAATTGTACTTCCTCAAAATTAAAACTGTTCACATTGTGAAAAGACAGGCCATAGACGGGGAGAAAATATTTGCAAACCACGTATCTGATAAAGGACTGTATTCAGAACACAGAAGGAACACAAACAAACTCAACAGGGGAACCAAATGTCAATTAAAAATCGGCAAAATTTGAGAACAGATGCTTCACACTAAAGATGCATGGGTGACAAATAAGCATATGAAAAGATGCTCAACCTTGTTTTTTCATTAAGGAAATGCAAATTCAAACCACACTGAGATATCATTACATGCCTATTCGAGTGGCTAAATTCCAGAAAAAACTGGCAGGAACTCTCATTCCTTGCCAGTGGAAACACAGAACAAAGACAGTTTGCAGTTTCTTATAAAATTACACACACACTCACCATCCCTACTCCTAGGCACTTACTCCGGTGAATTGAAAACTCACGTCCACACAGAAATGCAGATGTTTGTGTGAATGCTTATAGCGGCTTTGTATAGAATCGCCCCAAACTGAAGCAACAACTTCCCTTCAGCAGGTGAGTGGATAAACCAATGGTGCAGCATCCACCCCGTGGGAGTCCGAGCGGCCAGAAGGAGTGAGCCGTCAGCGCACACAGCACCCTGCCTGGCTTTTAAATGCACTTTGCTCAGTTTAAGAAGCCAGACCCAAAGGCTCCGTAGTAGATGTTCTATTTACATGGCAGTCTGCAAAAGGCACAGCTACAGGCAGGGGAAATCCGTGGCGGGGAGGGAGAGAGTCAGTGATGACAAAAGGGACTTTCAGGGGCGTTGAGGGTGTTAGATCTGTTCCAGGGGTGCTGGGACGATAGAACAGACAAAGGACACGAATGGAAATGCAGGTGGAATCCAAGGAGGCTGTAGTTGAGTTAGTAGTCTAAGTTTGGACGGGTGTACCCGGTTAGGGAAGATGGTGACTGAGAGGGCAGGAGGCAGGACAGAGGAACACTCTGTTCCATCTCTGTAACATTCCTGTGAACCTAAAATTATTCCAAAATAAAAAGGTCTTTAAAAACACATTGAGGTCTGCTAGTCACTCCTTTCCTTGTGAACCCTCTGCATGGGTCTAGCCGGTTCTGGTGTTGTGCGTTTTCCCAAGCCTTATCTCCCTTGTTCTCTTCTGCACATGGGATGGGGGCCAGGAAGAGTGACGCAATTCTCCAGCTTAGAGATGGGCCTCAAATGCCCGGAGACGTTAGGGCACTTGCCTGAGGTCACAGAGGAAGTAAAGGGCAGGCAGTGCTTTCTGCTTCCCTGGCTGGTCCTCCTTCCACCACCCCACCCCCAAATGTACACACAGGACGTGGACTAACCCATGTACTTTAAAATGCTGGCCTCCTCTGGGCACGTGCTGGGCTGCTCTCCAGCTCCCAGCTGGTTGGATGGTCATGGGACTAGTTCTGGCCAGTAAAAGTGACAAGTGTCATTCCAGGCCACAGCATTTACTTCAAGACGCAAGAGCCTCCCAAACTCCCACTTCCCTCTGGCAACATTGGAAGCCGCTGCTGCCCTTTCAGCCAGGGGCCCTGAGGGGACACAGTGCAAAGAGGCCTGTTCCGCCTGCCCCTGAGTGAGAAACAACTTTGGTGGATTGAGCCACTGAGATTTGGGAGTCATTTGTTAATGTAGCACAGCCTCGCTCATCCTGACCAATCACTTACTAAGGGTTTGGTCAGAAAAATAAGGAGACGGGAAATGCTATGTTAAATTGGCTGGGGGAGGGGAATTGGATTAAGCCATCTTCACTCCATGATTTCTCCTGTCATCCCTACGGAGCCGGTCCTGGGCAGGGGCAGCCTCTGCTCGCGACTGGGCTGCTCCTGAGCCGGGCGAGAGCCGCGCTTTGCCCCATGCTGGCTCCTCCCAGCAGCAATGGTGGCCGGGGGCCTGAGACAACCTGGAGACGCAACGAAAGGACCTACCACCTGCATGGCATCAACTGAAACCACAAGCGGCGGAGGTCCCGGCTCCGTGCTCATCTAGAACCAAGCCCTCCCACCCCCTCCTGGGCCGTCCTGTAAGGTGTGCCTGTGGGACCCCCGGACTTTGATTCTAACTTACAGTGTGGCCGCGTGGCTGTTGGCAGTGGACTCCCAGGACCGGGAGGGGGAGCCCTCGCCCTGTGGGGTGCAGGGCAGTCGGGCCTTCAGCACTTCGTGGTACCCAAGCCCTGCCCCACCGGACCCAGGGTCTGCGCCTCCCTACCACAGCCAGCAGGATGCCCAGCACGCCGCCACGCAGCCACACTGCCACGCAGCCACGCAGCCACTCTGCCACACTGCCACACTGCCACATAGCTGCCACGCTGCCACGCTGCCATGCCGCCACGCCACCACGCCGCCACGCAGCCACTCTGCCACACTGCCACACTGCCACGCTGCCACATAGCTGCCACGCTGCCACACTGCCACCCAGCTGCCACACCGCCACACTGCCACGCTGCCACACAGCCACACGGTCACACCACCACGCCGCCAGGCCGCCACGCCGCCACACTGCCTTCCTCTGTGTCTTTACAGAGTCTTGCTGTCTGTAGAGTCGCCCCTGGACTGAGAAACAACCCCTGTAATGAGCTCCTCTGCTTCTCCTGACTCAGAGCCCAGAGAAGAGGAGGAAGCTGGGTCTTAGGGAGATACTGGCCCCAACTCAAATCCGGTCCTTCCGCTCGGGCCAAGTGGCCTGGGTGACTTAAGAACCCCATCTCCACGGGGACAGGGAATGTACCGTGTCCGCCTTCATCTCCCTAGCAGGGAGGGTGAGGCCCCGGGCTCAGGACGTGTTTGCTGAATGAGTAAGTGAGCAAGGGAGGGACGGAGGGGGAAGCTGCTTCCTCTCCCGTGGCCTCCTCTTCCTCGTCTGAAAGGGGAAAGAGCAGCGCGGTTTTCGGAGGCTGCAGGCAGAGGCGGCGGCCGCTCCCAGTGCAGGCCTCAGCGCGAAGAGGCGCCTCCCCTCCGCGACCATCTCGCACAGCCGTGGAGGGAAGGAGAGGATAAAGAACAAGCACGCCGGTGATGGCAATAGCAGCAGCTTGGTACACAGCCCTCCAGGCCCAGGCCTCTGCACCCGTATCTGTGGTGAGTCCCCGGCGAGTCCCCAGCGGCCCTCTTGCTGGGAAGAAGAAGTGGAGAGACGGCCCAAGGCCACGGAGTCTGTCATGGGGATTCCTGCTCCACGCCCCCCAGCTTCTAACCCACCTGCTCCTTTGGGAACCCCATCCCAGCCTCCCCATACCCTGGGCCCCCTCTGCCCCCAGCTGCCCCGCCCCAGCAGTCCCAGGGCTGGGTCCCCCATGCTCCCCCGACACCCTCAGGCACCCCAGCACAAGCCGTGCTGGCCCAGCTGCTGGTGCCACCCAGACCCGAGCGCCCTCAGGACCCAGAGCTCGGCCTTCTGGCCAGGAAGCGAGCTGTGGCTGCCTCGGGGGGGGGGTGGGGGGTACCCCAGGGGCAGGTGCCCTGGGGAGCTGGCCCAATGTCAACCTTGGGAAAACGAATAGCAGCCATTCCCTCCACGGCTGGTCACGATTCCCTGGGCCCAGGAAAGGCCAGGGCAGTGGGCAGACTCGGCCCAGACGCCTGCTGCCCGCACTCACACCTCCCTCAGGACCCCCGACCCCTGTGTCTGTCCCTCAGCCGATGACTGGAAAAGCAGAATGTGGCCTATCCATACCATGAAACAATATTCAGCCCTACGAAGGCGTGAAGGCCTGGCACACCAACACGGGTGAGCCTCGGAAACATCATGCTAAGGGGAAGGAGCCAGGCACAAAGGACCACATGTGGAATGCTTCCATTTATACGAATTGTCCAGAACTTAGGATCTTACAGAAGCAGAGTCGATGGTGGTTTCTGGGGGCTGGGGAGGGGCATGGAGAGAGAGCTGTAAGGGGTACAGAGTTTCCTTCTGTGAGGATGAAATTACTTTGAAACTAGATAAGGTGGTCACACAACAATGTGAATCACTAAATACCACTGAATTGTCACTTTAGAGTGATTATGCCCCGTGAATTCCAGTTCACTAAGAAAAGGGTGCTAAAAGCAGTCCTTACCTGCCATATACTATGAATATTATGAAGCTGAAACGGGGTAATGCACGTTCAACCCTTAGAAGAAGCGGGGCGCAGAGGGTCTGCGTGCTTTATAATAGCTGTGATGGTAGATTAACTGATTAATACTCGCTAATGGCTGCAACCATCCTGCTGCGGTGACAGCGAGCTGATGAAAACGCCCCCCGGGCCAGGCGCAGGGTGGGGTGTCCTCACGAGCGCCCTGCCGTTCGGTTCTTGCTCCTGCTCGGTGCTGCGGGAATGAAGACCCCATTTCCAAAAGGAAACCAAGGCGCCAAGAAGCTGTGGCTTTGCTCTCATCACACGGCCAGTCTGCATCCCTTGGCAGCCTCAGGTCCGCACTGCCCCGGGGCTGTCTCTGGGTTGCTGTACTATTTAGCTGCATGAGGGAGGGGGAGGGGGAGGAATTGGGGAGAATGTTGGCCTGTCCACACCCTTGCTGAGGTGGGGGACATCTGGGGCGCATTCAGGACACTATTGAATTAAACCTGCCCCTGGTCAGCCGCGTCAGCCTCTGGGGAATCAAGCGCTGTGGCCCCCACTTGCAGCCTCTGTGACCTTGGGCAGCGAGGTAACAGCTCAGACTCAGCTTTCCCTCCCTAGAACGAGGATGGTCATTGTGAGGACAGGTTTGGCTCAGCCCATGTGGTAGACTGCATGGTGCCCAAAGAGATGCCCGTGCCCTAACCTGTGGGTGACCTTATTTGGAAGAAGTGTCTTGGCAGATGTAACAAAGCTAAGGGTCCTGAGAGGCAGAGGTCATCGTGGATGTCCAAGGACGAGTGTCCCTTAAGGGACACCCAGAGGGGACACAGGGAGAAGAGGAGGCCATGGGACCACAGTGACAGCACTTGGAGGATGTGGCCACAAGCCAAGGAGTGCCTGCAGCCACCAGACTCAGGAAGAGCAGGAAAGGAGCCTCCTGGCAGCCCTGTGACCCCTGCCTCCAGCCCTCCAGACTGTGTGAGAAGCCCCTTCTGTTCACAGCCCGTCTGGGGTCTGTTGCAACGGCAGCCCCAGTCACTGGCCCCCGGGCATACTCACAGCCGTCTCCATCCCCAAGGGCACATTGCGCTCTGCCGGGAACCCTGCCCAGGTCCCGCCTCCCACCCCCTGCACTGGGGGCAGATTATTATTAATAACCCTTTAGGCTGGTTATATTAGAATTATAATATAATATTCTTAGCCATCACACTGGCCTTTTGAGAAGATGCCCTCAAGCCAGCGCCTTAAACACAGAAAACAGTACCTCAAAGCCAGTGTGGTGGGGACGGGAACCCCGAGGCCCAGACGCCACCATGAGCCTCCTTCTCCTCCTTGGAGACGTGGGCGGTTGGAAAGGGCAGAAGGACAGGTTCCCCAGCTGCAGATCTGGGGCGGTCCCTGCGTCTGTCAGCACAGAAGGCCTGGGCTCCATGTGCCAGCACACTCGAGAGATGGGGCTGGTGAATGCTGTGGCAGTCAGAGAGGGAAGACGAGAGAAGACAAAAAGAGAGACAAGGAAAGGAAGAAGGACGGGAACAATCTCACGCCTACCCCCCGGGACTCTCTGGAAAGAGCCTGAAATCTGCACTGCCGGCTCTGACCCAGCTGATGCGCTCTGGTGGGCAGGCGTGCATCAGATACGGCTGCTATCGCCTAGAAACTTCCAGAGGCTTCCAGGTGCAGAGTGGAGGACAAAATTAGAGTCAAATGAAAAAGGCCCAAACCCAAGTTTTCCTGATCCCTGAGAGGCAGAGCCCTCCGAAAAGAAATGAAGGACCAGGGGACAAGGGTCACTCCATACTCCCCGGAGGCCTGGGCACATGGCAGAAGGTGCAAGCCTGGGACCCGGCACCCCGCTTTTCCTCTCTGACAGAGAAGCCGACTTTTCTGTAAACCAGGGGGGCGGCCCAGATCACAGCGGTCACAGTGGTTTTTAGATGAGATCCTACAAGGAACGGGATGGAGAAAGCAGGCCAGCTCGGGCCTGGGGACAGGCTGTGGAACCCAGAGCCCGGCTGCTTTCCCAGAGCCTCCCCCAAAGCCACCCTTGTGGATTTTATCAGAATCCCTGAAACACAGCTGAACCCCTCTGCGAGGAGTTTCCTCTAAGGCCTGGAGGCGCCGGCCATGTGTCCAGGGATTCCGGCCAGCGCTGAGCCGTGGCCGCCTGGCTCCCACAGGCACCTGGCCTTACTGTGAGCTTAACACCGTCACAGCATTAGATTAACGCCTGCACAAGCCAGCCCCTGCGGGGCCACGCTCTTACGGGATTTCCCCGGCGACGCTTACAGAAGCTACCCCACGTCGGCCCCTTTCAGGGATGAGTAAACTGAGGCAGGCATGGTGAGGGTAGGCAGGATTCAAGGCCCAGGCAGCCGGGAGGACTTTGCTAACAGATTCAGGGACTGATTAAGCTTCTAAGGGCCCAAAACATGGAAAAGACGGCGGCAGCCTTAAAATCCACCTTTTCAAAATTTCAATCCAAACCCCACATGGCATCCTGGCCTCCTTTCTCTGGTCTGTTTGATTTTTCCAGTCCTTATCCTCTCCTAACAGACTGTATAATTTACCCACTATTTTCTGTATCTGGTGCCTAGAACAGCGCCTGGCATTTAGAAGATGTTCAATGATTATTTGTTGAATAAATGATTAGAATACCCTGTTCCTCATACGTAATTCAAAATAAAAACAACATAAATAGACTTTTCTTTCCTATTGTGCTTTTTCTGAATTTATGTATTGCTCGACATTACATAGCTTTACTCTAGATTTTCTGATCATGGGGTTCCAGAAAGTTCACTTAAATTGAACTCTTCTTGCTTCTCTGTGGCCCCCGATTTCTGAGGGCTTCCAAGCCTGCCCCATGCACCAAGCTCCCCAGTTCTGTGAATGCCCACTGACCACCCCCCACCCAGCTGAGCAAGTCAGACCCCTAAAGCTGGGCCTTGCTCACTCCCCTTTCCCACCCTGAGTTCCAGGTCCCTTCCCCTAGAATCTGCTGCTCTGAAAGACCCTTCCCAGTTCCAAACAGTGAGCTCACTGGCCTTTTCCTTACAGAGGAAAATCAAGCCAAGCCTTTGAATCCAAGCCCTATGTTCACGCCACGTTGACTTCAGCAGGCCGTCCGGGAGATGGCTGACCCTGTCCCCCGGTCCGCCTGCCACCCAAGCACCACCGTGATTTAATCCATCCCACATGAGGCCCTGGGAGATGCTGACCTTTGCCCATTAACCACAGACCCGGCGGCCCTGGCGGGAGAAGTACCGTCTGCCCCCTGATAACCCCCCAGACATAATTCAACTGGGCTTGCCGGCCTGCGGAGATGGGACGATAACAGTGCCCCCATTTAGGGGTCAAGTTAGCAGGGCACCGATGACAGCCCTCCCTGCCAACCACAAACAAAAAACCCCATGAGCTGGGCTCCCTCAGCCCTTGGCTGGCCCCGCTCAGGCCTCTGCCTTCCCAGGGCGAGGAAATGGCAGGGGGTCCCCAGGACTGGGAGGAGACCCAACCCTGCACATGAGGAGACCAGCAGTGGCCAGATCCCCCCAAGAAGTTTGTGGGGTGGAGGGAGGAGAGGCATCCCATGTCATGGTGACTCAGCTAAGCAGGAACAGGCGCCCTGGTGCCCTGGTGGGGGTTCTCAACTCTACAACTGTGGGAGCGGCTCCGGAATGGGCTGGAAGAATTTTGAGGTGCATGAGAGAAGGAGCCAAGATTGCCTGGAGCAGGCCATAGTGGAGCTGCCAGGGGGGCTCAGAAGGTAGGGGGCTGCCACGGTCCCTGAGAAGAAGACTCACAGGGCATGGGGCCGCTGCGTAGCTGTAGGAGCCCCAGAGCCTGGCCTGCGCCCATGGCTGCCCAGAACTTGATCAGCAGGCAATGAACAAACAAACCAAGGAGGAATGACACCGTGGAAGTTCAAATGCTTTGAAAGCATAAAATTCTGCACAAATGCCATCTCCCCTGAGGGAACGAGACCCGTGGGGCACCCCAGGGGAAGCTGTGCTTGACTCACTGTGGTTCTGAAACAGAGGAAAGGGTGCCACTCTTTTGAACCCCCTTTCAGCGGTCTGGATTAAGACATTTAAAGATGCGCTGCCTGAGGTGGGGTCCCCAACCAGCAGCGGGGGGATCCCCAGGAGCTTATGAGAAATGCGGAGGCTCAGGCCCCACCCAGACCTGCAGAGACAGAGGCTGGGCCCGAGGCTGAAGAGCTGCGTCTCACCAGGTCCCCAGGAGATGCTCGTCAGTTGCTGAGAACTTGTCCTCAGAGACGGAGCCCCAGGAAGTTTAGGGTGCCCAGGCCTGTTTATCTGCTGCGGCTGTTGCTGCTTTCGTAACGTGTCAGGTTTTCTTTTTTCTCTGTACATTTCTAACATGTTTAGAAGCAGAGAAAATGACCCTTAAGTGCATATGTATATACGTGAATACATATACTGAATAGGAACATACACATATACTTAGAAACCCAGTATTCATAAAATTTCTTCATGTAGATGTTCTCTTTCATTGCAACTCAATTTCTGGGTAGCAGTTTCCAGACGCTGGACAGCAACATTATTTTGGAGTCGCTATGCACACATTCTTCTTTGCTTTTTTATAGTGCCCTACTGAAGTATAAAATACGTACAGAAAACATAATTAACCATAAAGCTCAACGAGCACACCCGTGCAAGTGGCCTCCCCATCGAGAAACAGGATGTGCCCCCCCAGCCCCCTCGGACCCCCCCACCCTGCCCCCAATGGGAAGCCCAACCTCCACGTCTAACAGCCTAGAGCTTAACCTCACACCACATTTCCTTCAAAGTTCTGGTTTTTCCCATATGATCACTTAGATGCCTCTCCAACAACACTCAATATACAACTACTTCAAATAAAAAAAATCCTGCCCCCGCCTCGCTGGGAACAGGCTCTGTGTGGGACCAGTAACTCTGGCCTGGCCGCTGGTCTGTGGCCGCTTGGTCCGGGCAGAGTCCACCACTCAGGGCAGAGCCCCCATCTTGCTGGGAGAAACCCAGAAGAGAGAGTCAGCCAGTGCTGCGGCAAGTCACAATCTCTCCAAACCTCAGTGTCCTCACCTGCAAAATGGGTGTCCTCTAGGGGCCTACCTCCCGGTATCTGCAAGGCGAAACAAGCTGGCACCCAAAGGATGCTTCACATCACCCCCGGCTGGGGGAAGCCCGCACTGGATGTGGGGGCTGGGGCGGGCGAGCTTGCATCCCCAAGCCTCAGCACCCCCGACTGTGAAATGGGCTTGCAATCCCTGTAGGTGGGCGTGGAGGGAGAACCGTATTCATAGAAGGGGCTGGCGTGGGGCGTGTCCTGTCTCTGTCACTGCTGGTTTCCTCCAATACTGTTATCATCTCCCTGGCTGCCCAGTGTCACCTCCTGGGGGCAGGTGGTGGTCAACCACAGGGCAGCCGGGGAGGTCCAGGTCTCCCTGCCCCCCCACCCCTCCCAGGAGATAAAGTCTGACAAAGACCACCTCAGCTGGCTGCCTCAGTCCCGTGGCCTCTGGAGTAGGGCTGTGTCAGCAGCCAGAGGCCAGCTCCCCTGGCAACAGATAACCCCAAGCCCCCCTCTGAGATGGAAGAGACCCATGAGGGGCTAGAGACCCCATGGGGCGCCCCCTGCACCGGGCGCAGAGGCCCTGCCCCTCCCCCGCTCCTGCCTGCCCTCCACCAGCTCCGGGAGACGCCCAGAGGCACTCATTTGAAGGAGTGAGCCCGGAAAGGCCAGTCCCCGGGCCCCTCGGCACATCATAAATCACCCCACCTCGATAATCCCCGGCAGTTTCACCTACAAATCGACCTCTCCTCTGTCTAGGACATTGGCCCCTTGGAATTCCACCTGCCTTTTAAGATCAGCCGAATTCGGGACGCAGCTATCTTACTTCTAGCCATTTGTTCTAAGGAAATCATTGGCAAAGAAACAAGATTGCCTTAAAGCATCCCCAAGTCGCCAGAGGCACTGGACAAAAACCGTATTTATGATTGTGGATACAGCAAATGTCTTACAGGGAGGGGAATGAATCCCCGGAGCCAGGCGTGTCTGGGGCAGTGAAGCTGCTGTGACACTGTGATGGTGGATATGTGACGTTATGTCTTGTCAACACCCACAGAGTCACACAACCCAGGCCCGCAGTGCACAGAGGCCCTGAGTTAACAATGACGTGTCATCATGGGTCCGTCAGTTATGATAATGCAGCCCACTGATGCAAATGTTAACAGTAAGGGGAACTGGAGATGGGAGGAGGAGGAGTATATGAGAACTCTCTGTCCTTTCTGCTCAATTTTTCTGTAAACCTAAAGCCTCTCTAAAAGCTAAAGTCCATTTTTAAAATGTCCTGCAATAATAACAGCGACAATAACCTCACCCACTGACTAATCGGGATTTGTTGAGAGTAGATGCAACAGCAATTTCCTTAAAACTCAAGCGGGTTCCCAGAGGAAGGACACGCAGCTGTAAGGAGGCAGGGCGTGTGGAGCCCTGGGACAATGGATCTTAAAGACATTCTGCTGAGTGAAACGAGCCAGACACTTAAAGACAAATATCGCACGATCTCGCGTATACGAAATCCCTAGAAGAAGCAGACTTCACAGAGACACACGGCAGACCTGAGGCTCCAGGGGCTGGGGGAGGGGGCGAGGGGCAGTTAGTGCTTAGCAGGTGCCAAGGTTCTGCTTGAGGTGATGAAAACGTCGGGGTGGGGACGGCGGCGATGGTAGCATGCATTGCGAGTGCGATTAACACAACTGAATTATGCACGCAAATGTGGTTAAAATGGGAACGTCTGAGTATATACGTTACTCAAAAAAAAAATTTTTTTTAATAGTGTATTGCTTCATTACACAACACATCCAGAGGGACTGGAAAATGTAAAGAAAGGGTTGGACACCCTGCCTGCCACACCACAGGTGCCACCATGTCCTCGCTGGACAAAGGAGTCCTGCCAAGCCCACTGAGAAGAGCCCGGCTCGGGCAGCAGGGGAGAGGAGCCAGGGGTGGGGAGGCCCCAGCGCGGCAGCACTGCTGGCTGGACAGATGGACCAGCCCCCCAACAGGATTCCACGGCTGGACAGATGGACCAGCCGCCCCACAGGATTCCACAGCCCCGGGAGAGCAAAGCGCGCCTGCCAGGGCCGCCTCCCCTCTGCCATCTCTCAGAGGCAATGCCAGCTCACAGTCTACCACGGGGTGACGGACGGCCTCGGGACCCCGCTTGGCCCTCCTTACTGTGCCGACCCTCTGGGGGCTTCACCAAGCCCCGAACCATCTTCAAGACTGGTTCTCTTTGGGGTAAAAGGTGAGTACCCCAGATTTCCCTTCTGGAGCATCACACCCACACGCACGCATGCTCACACACACACGTGCACGAGCGACCGCTGCCTCCAGTCACCAACTTTCAAAGCCTGGAACTCAGCAAGTCCAGCTGCCCGTAACTCAGCCAGATCACATGGCGAGACACTTAGTTTATTACAAACACTTTGTAAATCTTTCGGGGGCTCATGCTCAAGCAACAAAGGGGCCGAGGAGCCGACAGGGCTGTTTGGGACGAGGAGACGAGCTGAATGCCACTTCCCAAGAAAGGCTACGTCATCCTGTCTTGGCCTGGTCCAGGCAACAGGCGACAGAGACCCCACCGTTTCCTGGGAAAGGCTGGCCAGTGGTCCTTCTCCCCAAAGATCTTCAAAGGCCGTCAGAAACAGTCGGGGATTGGGACACTTGTGCCAGACACTCCACCTTCAAGCCATAAACTTCCTGTTAAGCAAAACAGAACAAGCTTCGTCCCGCTGAGCTCTGAAATGAATGTGGAAGCATCACGTGGCCAAGCCCCATAGACCGCAGCCTCTCCAGGCCCGGCCTCCAGAGAGACCCACTTGTCCTGGCCTCCCCTCGGGCACACGCGTGCCTGTCTCAGAACCCACCCTTCACCCCCAGGCATCTCCGGGGAAATGACAAACACCGGATGGGACCCACGGGACCCCAGAGTCCGGATGCCCACCGACCAGGACTGTTTATGTCTGAGGCCATCCAGAAGACAAATGTGAGAAAGCCTTTCCAGAACCTGGTGGCCGAGCGAGGTCCCAGTGCCAGGGAGGCAAACACAATGGAGCCGGGGGTAGCGGGACGCAGAGGAAGGATAGGGCTGGGCACAGCGGTCGCAGGAGACGGACGAGGCAGGACCGGCCCTTCCCTCCGCTCCCTCTCCGGATGTGCAGGGAGCACCTTGTCTCCTTCCCCCTCACCTGGCACTTTTGTTCCACCAGTCACGCCTTCTTCCCCTCAGCTCACCAAGGAGCGAGCTAGATCCAGGGCTGGCTTTGGCTGTAATGACAAAGTTTGGGGTCGTGGACATTCAGAGCTTACTCATGGGAGTTACTGGTAAAGTACTTTCCAGAAGCAAACCTCTTCTTTATTCCAGCTCAGATGCTGTTGTCCCTTCCAAGGAAGTGTAAGATTTTTCCAAAGACAGAGGCAGGGTCTCTGAACTTATGCCCATGTATCTGCTGAGGCAATGCCCTCTCCAGAAGAATCCAGGCTAGATTCTAGCCATGAGGGGTTATGGGACACGTGAATTCCCGTGAATCTGTGATCGCATCAGGTTCTGATGCAACGTCAGCATTAGCAGTCTCACATCTTAATGAGAGCCAAATTTCTTGGAATATTGACCAAGATTTTCAAAATATGTGCCAACACACCAGTGTTTATTAAAAGCCCACATCTTCAAAGTGCTCTTGGTTAAAACTCATCCATCCCAGAAAAAGGGATTGATGTCTTTGTGAACCAAGAAAACGTGTCTTGGGTTTTCGGAAGTCCAGCTCTGGGTTGATCTTTGGGCCTCAAGTTCCTAATAAGTAATGAGAGTTCTGCTATTTCCTTAGCGGCGTGACTCAGGTGCATGACTGCGCTGCTCTCGGCCTCTCCTGTGCTGTCTGCACGCTGGAGGTAATGACAGGAGTTACCGCCCAAGTGTGGGGCTGAGAATTAAATGAGATGAGTCACGTAAAGCTCATAGCCATCCTCAGGGCCTCATCCATCCACATTAGAGGTTTCCGTGTTGAACTGTGCGTAACAGAGACCCAAGTAAGCAAACATTTCATTCTTCCACTCTAAAAAGTCCAAACAGCCTCCGCCTTGCAAATGCTCCCGCCAAGAAGTGTATCCTCACTACAGAGTGGCTCACCACCCC